>JAECUM010008131.1:0-71598 GCA_016617855.1 Megalonaias nervosa | reverse complement strand
CACTTCTTTCGAAAAGAGATAGTATTCATTTTGCCTCAATCAGTTAAAACTCAAAATCCCTTTTTTACCTTATGATGTACGTGTGTGAGTGGGTGAGTGTAGGCCCTTATTTTAAAACGTCAAAACTAGAAGACATCTATGTTTATTCTGTCTGGGCTATTCTGGTACAAATTTTACAATCTAATGTCACAACACAACATTTTAAAAATGTTCATAGATTTCTTCTGTGTCTTTTCTCGTTCAATCTCTGTTTTTTTAATTTCTTCACTTTCAAGGGTTTTTCCTCCTCTTCTTCCTCACTTGTTTCTCATCTTCTTTTCTTCTCTTTCTGACCGTGTCGGGGTTCTTCCTTTGCCGAGGGCACCTCTTCTTCCTCCTGCTCCTGTTGTTTCTTAGGGCAGTCTGAAGACCAATGTCCTCTCTCTTGACAATGATAACAGGTATCTTGATTTTTGTCTCTTTTGACACTGGTCTTGCTTTTTTGACGGTCTGGACATTCTGTAGCCCAATGCCCTTTCTTCTGACAGATATAGCAAGTATCTTGACTTTTATCTCGAAAGGAGGGGGAGTAGTCCGTCGGCTTGTCTGAAGAAAACTTTCGTATGACACCTCCCAAAGCTCTAATCAGAAGTTCGATCTGTGTGGGCTCTTCCATCGTGCTGGTCGGCTTGAGAGCGAAATGAATACTGAGAGGGAAGGCACTAGTCTTTTATATATACACTGAGCCTGACATGGATATAAAGGTGTCCATGGCGTTTCAAATATAGTCATTTGACTTTTTGCAGTCAAGATGAAACGATCGCATCATTTCGTAAAGAAAGGAGAAGAAAGTAAGAGGCAGAAACGGGATTTATTGCCTTGCACAGTAGCTGAAGTCTTGGCTCAAATTCATGCCAGCGATTTTGAAGATGACATGAGTGAACCAGAATCCAGACCTAGAGAGTCTACACCAAATCAAATTCCATCACCACCAGTAAACCAAGAAAATTACTACCACATTCGAGAGACCGACAAACGCTCCTCCAGAAAATTTAGAACCATGGCCTACACGCACACGGTGAAGTTTAAAGATTTCAAGTCCGACGTACCGTTGACGAAATCAGAAATGTTCGTCGCCGATGTGTGGGATTCTTTGTTAACCACACTGAAACAGCAATGCGAAGACAAAGAAGACGATCGCTTGAGACTTTCCATTCATCACGACAGTTTGAAATCCCCCGTTTGGATCGAGTTTAGCAGCCCAGCAGAATTGACACCTTCCAAAGTCATGGACAAGATTCAATTAGTACAGCAGTCCAACGACAAGTTTCACATCACCGATGGAAAAGCGACACTGTTCATGACCCACATGTCTCTTCCCCAAGGGACAGGACGCAAAAAGGTGTTACTGGTGGACGACCTTCGCAGCACCAAAAAGAGCCTCGTCCAAATTTACAACCCTCAAGACAAGACGTGTTTAGTCCGTGCCATCGTGGTGCGACGAACGTATGCCGACAAGAACGACACGACAGAATGGAAAAGAGCTTGGCGAACAATTAAAATATCGGACGGAGCCAAACAGCGAAGAGAAGCAGAACTCCGGTTACAACAAGCTGCCGTGTCCAAAGACAGACCCTGCGGCATTCCTGAAATGCAAAAATTGCAAGACGTCTTAGCTCCACGCTACACCTTGAAAGTACACCCTCAAGAAGTGCGTGGACCGCTGTTGTTTCGAGGCAAAAATTTCAAAGACAGAAAATACATTCACGTCTATCAACACGATGAACATTTCGATGCCATCACCAGTATCATTGCATTCCTGGGATACAGTTATTGCTGTGAGAAATATGACTATGCCTATGGATCGAAATGCTCAGGATGTAATGCCTCCAAACCCTGTCTTGACCAAGGACAAGAACAAGTGCATTGCCCAGCTTGTCAGCGCACTTTTGTCAGTCCAACCTGTTACCAGCAACATCTGAAAACGCAAGGTTCACAGCAAAAATGTGCTTGTCAACTCAGAAGATTGTGCCCTACTTGTGGACAAGGCATACTTAGCAACAGTGCCAAGTTACACGTTTCTCGAGGAAAGAAATGATGTCACATTTGTCACCAAATCGTAGACTTAGAACACGATTGCTACATTCAAAAATATCATTCCAAACATGAAGAGGAAGAAGATTACCAGAAGAAAGGCAATTTTATCTTTTTCAGTTTCGAATGCATGCAAGAGACTGGTATTCACATTCCTAATTTCTGCGTGGCTCACCGAGCGTGCGAGAAGTGCATCCAAGAGCCCATCTTCACTCATTGCCCTCAATGTAGCAAGATTCCTGGAGGACGTAAAAAAATCTCTCGGGGACCAAACACTCTGGCCGATTTCGCCCAATGGATCTTAAACCCTAACGACGAGACGTGGAGCCAAGAAGACATCGAAAGTTATGGAGATTGTCATCGCTATGTCACGGTGATGGCTCACAATTTCTCGGGATACGATGAACAATTTCTTCTCAGATACTATACGGAACAAGGCACCTAACGTCCTAAAGTGACTTTTAACGGAGCCAAACTCATTTACATGCAACCGGGACAAGTTCAGTTTAAAGATTCGATGTGTTACTTGGCCATGCCTTTGAGTCGCATGCCTAAAACGTTTGGAATGACAAAAATGGCCAAAGGCTGTTTTCCGCACTTTTTCAATACCGAAGCCAATCAACACGCCGTTCTACCCCATTTGCCTGAGGATCATTACTACGACCCCGACAACATGCGTACCGAACAACGAGAAGCTTTCTATGCTTGGTACCAGACTCACACCTCGGACCCTCTCGACCTTCAGGAAGAAATGTTAAAGTATTGTCGTTCCGATGTGGATATTTTAAGGCGTTGCTGTGGAAAATTTTGAGAACTGTTCATGGAACACGGAGGAATCGATCCTTTGAAAGAAGCTTGCACCATTGCCAAAATGTGTTCCTTAGTGTACCGCCAACGATTCATGCCCGAAAACACCCTAGCTGTCATAAGTCCTCAAACGACGAACTTTGTCAAACGTCAATATTCGGTCAAAGCCGTACGCTGGTTACATTACTTGTGCGACAAGGAAGACAAATGGATCCAACACGCTCGCAACGGAGGAGGCGAAAAGACCATTGGAACATATTCGGCGGATGGCTGGGACTTAGAAAACCCTAAGATCGTGTACGAGTTTAATGGGTGCTTATTTCACGGATGTCCCATCTGTTACCCTCAACGTGGCACTAAAAGTCAGTTTTTACAACGGACCATGGAAGACTTGTACCAGGCTACTTGTCAGAGGCGATTGAAGTTAAAACAGCAAGGATACCAAGTGGCAGAAATGTGGGAACACGAGTACGATCACCGTTTGAAAACCGATCCCGAGTTTAAGCGCATCGTGGAAAATTACAAGTTGGTAGACCCTCTGAATCCGCGGGACAGCTTGTACGGAGGACGGACGAATGCCACCTGTTTGCTGTACCAAGCTGACGAGGAGAAAGGAAAAGAAATCAAATACTTTTACGTGTGTTCGCTGTATATTTACGTGTGCAAATATTGTCATTTTCCCGCAGGGCACCCACAATTGTTGACGGAACACATCGACGTGGACAACATTCGCCAATACGAAGGATTGATCAAGTGCAAAGCCTTCCTCCCACGAACTTATACCATCCCGTTTTCCCACATCATTGCCAAGGAAAACTGATGTTTCCCTTGTGCCGTACTTGTGCCGAAACGTGCAACCTAGGCCAACCTTGTCAGCACACCCAGGAAGAACGCGCCTTGACGGGAACGTGGGTCAGCGTGGAATTGTTTAAAGCTCTGGACTTTGGATACCAGCTGTTAGAAGTGTACGAAATTTACCACTTTCCCAACACAGAAAAATACCACAAGGGTGACGAGACTCAGAAAGGCATTTTCGCAGACTACGTGGAAGCCTTTTTGAAACTGAAACAAGCAACCAGCGACTATCCTTCCTGGTTTCACACTCCAGAAGACCAAAATAAATTCAAAGAGAAATACTGGGAGCAGGAAGGCATCACTTTAGACCACGTGGAGAAAAACGAAGGAAGGCGATCGTTTACCAAAGTGATGTTAAATTGTTTGTGGGGTAAAATGGCACAACGACCGTGTTTACCTACGACGGAATATTTGACAGAACCTTCCCGCTACTTCCAGATGATTCACGACAAAGCCAAATACATGAAACGCGTGGACGTCCTTCGTGAGGACTTGATCTTAGTCAATTACGAAGAAGAACTGGACTTTGTAGAAGCCGACGAATTTGGAAATGTCATCATTGCGGCTTACGTGACAGTCCTGCTCGCTTAAGAGTGCACGAAGCGTTACACCAGTTAAGAGATCGTGTGCTGTACTTTGACATGGACAGTTGCATCTACTTCGATCGACTAGGTCAACGTCACCCTGTCATCGTAGCAGACCGTTTAGGAGCCTGGACGGACAAGCATTCCGACCACAAGATTCTAAGTTTGCAAGTGGCCTTACCAAAAATTACGGCTACGAATACCGGGACAAACAAGGAGAAGTGCACACGGAGTGTAAAGTGAAAGGATTGACTCTCAATTATCGCACCATTCAAGTGGTGAACTTTGGCGTCTTGAAAAAAGCCTTGCAGTCTGGACAGGATGGAAATTTTAAAGTGACCACCCACGAACCGCACAAGATTGAACGATTACCCACACACCAAATCGTCAGCCGGCCCTTGGAAAAAGTCTATCAAATCGAGTACCAGAAGAGAGTACGGCTTCCCAATTACTTCACTTTACCGTACGGTCACGTCCATATTGGTCAGCTTATAAAAAGGAGTTGTTCAAGACCGATAGTTTATTGTAACTACCAACACCAAGCGAGAAAGATGAATCCTTTCACACAGCAAGTATCGAGCGAAAGACTCAAGTTCAACGAGAAACTCGAGTACGATGCTGTGCCTTGCGATGGCAGGGATGCCGTACGCTATGTCTCAGCGATTCAGTACAACATCAAGGGAACTTTGCCACGACTGTACCTACCATGGAAAGTGACGTTATGCGTGCCAAACCTGACGTATACGAAAGCAATGCCACTCGTCATCGTTCACCTTTTCACTTTAATGGTTTTCATCGTGGATGTCATCATTATGAAACCATGCGGCCACCGCCCAACGGATGTCATCCAAAAATGAGATAACTCATGCGGTTGTCACCGTACCCTCATCGAAATGAACCTGTGAAAGACGAATATTCGTTCCCTGTGAGACTGTCTGAATACTGCGACTTTGAAAGTCGATTCCAAACCTTCCAAGGAAAATGGCCAAAACATCTGGGATGACCTACCCCCGAAGAATTAGCTAGAGCTGGATTTATCTGCTTGGGCGAAGGGGATAAAGTCAAGTGTTTCAGTTGCGGTGTGTCACTCCACGAGTGGGAGAAAAAAGATTGCGCTTTCCTGGAACATGCTCGATGGTCTTCGGATTGTCAGTACCTATCTTTAGTGGGACCTCGTCATTCAAGTGGCATGCCATGTCATTTAAGAAACCAGCTTGTCTAGGAGTCAAACGTTAGACAACACCTAGACAAGTATTTAAACCCCATTTATAAACTAATATTCACAGATTACCAAGCGAATTGCAAGAGAAGATCTACAAGGACATTTGGCAGGGACTTGTTACAGCAAAATCTCAATTGGTGACTGAGGAACTTTTATGTCGAGAAATTCACAAGAGGAAATTGACAAAAGTCAATAAACAAGTCAGATTTCTCTGGATCAAGTGTGCGTTCTTCCGAATATTTTGCTTTAGACCATTTACATTAGAAGATTTTAATGACATTCTTGACCGTTTCTTGGAATAGCAGTGGCCAGAAATTACTCACTACATTCGTTACCTTCGCTCTTGGAGAAGTGTTTGACGGACATGGTCATGGATACTTTACATGAGAACATTCGTGGTTTGCCTGTGGAGTTGAGAGAACGCATTACCGAGAGTTGCTCAAAATACAAGTCAAACGCAAAGAACAATTGCATCCGTTACGTCACCGATGTTCGAATCACTAGTACCTGAATGGAATAAGAGGACTGATCCATTTCAAAGCATTGCATTGGTCAGACATTGATGTATCGCGTGAAATTCATAAAGCTTTGGATGCCACTCATTCTACTTACAAGGTGATCCTAATACACCGAATTCCAACGGACGAGTTAGAGGATTACAACAAATCTTTACAAGAACTATTCTTTTTAGTTCAAGAGGAAACTTCTGTACGACGTGTGGTGTGTGAGTTAGTGACTAAACAATTTTGGTGCGGTACTAAAATAAAACCGATTCTGTTCAAAAAGTACAGTTATTACCTTACACCAAAGAGGGTATAAAAGCGGACTACCATGCCACGACGTTTATCATTCGTGATACAACAGATTCCGTGGAAGAAAATCAATGGCAATATTCAAACAGTGGAGGATTACCAACACCAATTACGAGAACAGTGTGCATTGAATTTGGGGTCGATATGTGGTGTGTGTCTTAGTGACTTGCTTTCTGAGATTTCGTTTACCGGCCGATTCCTTGTGGATTCTTTACGAACAGTACATACCACTCCAAAAATGCATGAAAGTGCTCCCTTTAAATGTACACGAGAGACTCATTCTGTTAAAAGCTTTGCGCTTTCATCTCGATACTTCTCGACCACTACAGGAAAGAAAGATTCGTCAACTTTTAGGTACTGAAGATGTGTACGATGATATGTATGTAGCTTGTGACTTACACCCTCACTGAAAAGATGTACGTCATTGGAAAAGTTGGAGTTTCGAGGTTTAGACAAAAGAAGCCCAAGATCTGTCATCCTAAAAAATTACAACGTTCAGTGAAAAAATAACTTTTAAACTAGTGTTAGTGACAGTGCCAGAAGAAGAAGAAGAAGAACCACTCCCTTCAGGACAGGACAGGAACGTAATCGACATCCCCGAAAGACCATTCCGGGAAGACACTTGTGTGACTGTGCCAAGGAGTGTAGAGACTCTAAGAACATTACACACTGTCCCTACGATACCACCTCTTGATCACCACAAATGTTGTACAAAGACTTGTTTTTATTCCATTATGATCGTTTTGATGTGTCTTTCATTCATGTACTTAACCATTTGGCTTTTATGTATTTTTGTCTTTCGTGTTGTTCACTTTTAAAGATGGCAATAAACGTGTCCTGAAACAAACGTATAAAAACTCTTGTCTTGTCTGTCTTCGTGTCAAAAGTGACATTCCTTACACTACATGTACTACTATGGCTACCTCTACTGTCTCTGCTCCAACGTCCTCCACTTTCAAAGTCATGGACGAACACTTAGATCGTGCCAGTTGGGAGGCATTGTATTTTCGCCATCCCTTTAACATGCTTATTGCCAGACCTAGCGGTTCAGGCAAAACCGAATTTGTCAAACGTTTGATCGAACATAAACATCATTTGATCGATCGTCCACCTCAACATATCGTGTGGTGTTACAAAGAATGGCAATCTGCGTACAGCTTTCTGCGAGAAAGTCAAGGCGATTCCATCATGTTTGTGGAAGGCATTCCTTGCGAAGATGACGGGATCGTGTCTGACCCTAGTCAAACCCATCTGGTCATCTTCGACGACATGTTAGGAGAAGACGAAGAAGAAATTAAACTGGTTTACGCGCAAAGGGCATCATCGTAATGCCAGTATCATTTACATTACCCAAAATTTGTTTCAACAAAGTAAAGCCTATCGTACCATCAGTCTCAATGCTCAGTACGTGGTCTTGTTTAAAAGCCCTAGAGATAAAGCCCAAGTGCAAGTCTTAGCCAAACAGTTAGGAACGGCTTGGATGACACATGCGTACGACGATGCCACTCAAACTCTAGAAGTTTATTTACTCGTGGATTTAAAACCCACCACTTCCGAGTATTTGCGATTTCGTACCCATCTGTTTCACCACTGGTGCCAAAACGGAGGGCCTGTGTTGTACACGTCCCCGTCGTCGATTTAACAAGAACAACAACCAAAAAAGTCTATAAAAACCTCGGTCACTTTGGGTCTCTCTCACACAGCGTCAACATGACGTCCCTTCAGTCTAATCTTCACGTCAAATTGATTCGAGCCTTGTACGGCACGAGTCGCGAAAAAAATCCACAAATACGTGCTCGTGTCTTAGAAGCTAGTCTTTAAGAAGTCTTGCAATGGTTCACGGTGACAACACGTCAATTACTGCAAGGCATCATTCACATTCCACATCAAGCCAAACGTTTTTTTATGACAGAAACAAAGAAGCCTTGACGCAACTGGTCGATCCTCGCATTGACACTCAAACCAAGAAGCAAATCATTTTGAAACCTGAAGGTATCGGTTCTCTAGGAGGTGTCATCATTTGTTCCCTCTTAAAATGGGATCCCAATGCTCCCAAAGTCCTACCCAAGAAAAAAGCCACTCCTCCACGTACCCAGAAGAAAACTAAAAAGAGTAACGGTGTCAAGACCAGGTCACAGCCTCAGAAAAAGAAAAAGAAAACTCCACAGAAAACAACTTCTACCCGCAAGAGAGGGACTGCCGCCAGTACGCAACCTTACATTCGCAAACCACGACTTACCCCAACGGTGACTGCGTCTCCAGTAGCCTCAGGTTCTTCCACTTCTCCGTTGCTGGTGATGTCTGCCAAACCCGATTTGACAAGTGTCTTTCCTAATTTGATGAAACACTGGAAACCTGTGTCTCCAAAAACTTCTCCTCCAATGTTGACACCATTTTCCTCTTTAGCGGCAGTGGCCGCTCCTCACAAAGTACCTGTTCCCAAAATCAAAGTCCAAGAGAGATCGGGTGTATTAAAGAGTTTACTGGATTTGTTAAAGAAAAACTGTCCCGACTGAGTCTGTTGCGAACCCCTCCACGACGTGTGATGCCTGCCATGAAAATGACACGACAAGCCGACAATCAGTTGCGATGCATTCCAGTATAATAAAGACCTGCAGTAAACGATAGGTTCAGTGTTTTTGTGCTCCTGAACGCCCAAAGATGTCCCTCAAAGACATGTACACCGTCGCCATCGTCGTTGCTCTGTCTAAAAAGGAAAAGGAAAAAGCAAAGGACTACCTCCTCGTTTAGCCAAACATTGGGACACACCCATGCGAAAAAATTCATTCAAACTGCCTCCAAAGATGTCATCGTTACCGTGAGCGAATGTTGTCTGAATGTCTTGAAAGGCACGCCACCTTTGTCTAAACATCAGAAAGAATGCTTAGCCAAACATCGACACGTTCTTCACCAAATGGTCCAAAAGAAAATCCCTATTCGTCAAAAGAAAAAGATGTTCGTGCAACGCGGAGGAATTTTACCCCTGTTAGAACCATTGCTGGGAACAATAGGAGGATCCTTGCTGAAAGGAGTATTGGGAACGATGGGAAGAATCCTGGGATGAAGATAAAAGGTCAAGAAGATAAAAGGGACCTCTGAAATCAAACGATCTCAGATGTGACCCTTGAAATCCAATGGAAGAACGAAAATTGACTATAGTACCTTACAAACGATGGATGGAATACCATCGTTGGCAAGAACAACGGACCCCACATTTACCTCCCAATCCTCATTTGACCGAGATGTCCCAGTTACAGCACAAATTGCAATCATTGATGGATGGCAGCGATTTGTCAGAAACGGAAAAATCGCAACGGTACGGTCAACTGTTGCAACGACTGCAACTCTTTCACCAGAAAGCTTTAGACGAAACAGCTCTACCCACTCTGAAAGATTTTAAGGCTCTGATGAAAACTCCATTACCAACACCACCACCACCCCACCACCACCCCCAGTGTTCAAGACAGATGCTGCCCCATGGATGCCTAAGGAAGAAGAGTTACGAGAAGTCTTTCAAACACCGTCAGCAGTTCCCATCCCTAGTAAGATTGCAGCGTCCTTGTTGACCCCTTCCCCTACACCCCAACGAGAAGATCTTAAAGCTTGGGTTAAAAAGATGATGTCCACTCCTCCTTCGACAGAAGTCAAAAAGGAAGAAGGGAAACCAGAAGTGAAAAAAGAAAAGAAGACCAAAGCCATCCCATTACCACCACCACCACCGCCACTACCACCAAAACTACCTTCGACTACTATTCCAGTGTCACATCGGACACGTGAAGCCGTTTCTAAACCACCCTCTCAATCCATCCAGAGTAACATCAGTGAAGAGTGGATCACTTATTAAAAAATGGACAAGGTGTTAGCTTGGGGTCTCATCTCGGAAGATGCAGTGTTGCATGAGTGGTATAAATACTTGCGTGATCATTCTTGCCCACCATTGACTGCTAAAGAGATGTATCGCATCGAATCTCTCTTGGCTCAGAGTATCGTGCTGCCAAAACTCGACTGAAAAGTGTCCGTTTACCTCAAGTGCAACTCTGGTTACAAGAACAAGCTACGTACACCTTACACAAACCCATTCGACGAAAATTGTCCAGAAGTCGCACCCGTGTGGAGGGTATCGATCATCAATGGCAAGCTGATTTAGCCGATGTCTCTCATTTGGCCACCTACAATCGCGGCTACAAATATTTGTTTTGTGTCATCGACGTCTTTTCCAAATTTGCCTAGGTCGTGAGATTGACTTCCAAATCGAGCAGTGAATTAGTGCGAGCCCTCCAACTGGTGTTGAAACAAAGCGGGCGTCACCCTCTTCGATGGCAAACCGACAAAGGCACCGAATTTCTGAGCCAAGCTTTCCAAAAAGAATTGAAGAAACGTGATATTAATTTTTTCACCACCGAGAATCCCGAAACCAAAGCCAGCATCGTGGAACGTTTTCAAAGCACCCTGAAAGAACGCATGTGGAAATATTTCACGCATCAACACACTCTCAAGTACATCGACGTCTTGCCACACCTAGTCCAATCGTACAACCAATTTTACCTTCGGAGCATCGGACGTGCCCCTAAGAAGTGACTCCCGACAACGAAGTGACCGTCTTCGAGCGCCTGTTTGGTACGTCCTCGACAGTGACTATCCCCAAGAAAGGTGGAGTGTTCGCATCAGGAGACTGGGTGCGCATTGGCAAAACCAAACGCACTTTCGACAAAGGTTACTTACCCAACTGGACCACCGAATTGTTTCGTGTCACTGAAGCACTAGACAAGAAAGAGACAACCCATCCAGAGGATTTAAAGCAATAATAAAACTACCACACTCACATCTAAGAAAGAACATTCCGGAATTAGAAAAGGACATAAAATACAAAAACGATACACTCAAACGTCTTACAAAACTGAGAAACGCCCATGAAAAAAAAACGAACACTGTCTTGCTTGAATTCACTGCTCCGCCACCCACAACCATCAAAATGGGACCAGATGGAAAGACACAACCCATACACAAATATTTTAACAACTCCAGATACTGTAATAACTGCCAATGATTGGGCCATTTCACTAAACAATGTCGGAACCATTCTTGATGCTGCAGATGTGGAGGACAACACACAGAAACTTGCAACTATAAAACCCACAAATGTGCTAACTACAAAGGACCACATCCACCATTTTCACCAGAATGCCCACATACTTTATTTGAAAAAAGAATCATACAGCTTATGGAAAGCAAACAAATCTCCTACAAACAAGCAAAAAAGGAACAACAAGAACTCTCCTCCAACCAAAACACAACAACTCATCCACATCGAACTACCACAACTACCCAAGGGATACCTAAAGCAACAACAAATCCAATAAATCGAACAGAACCCCCGCTACAACGAACCAAAAGAAAACTACAACTACTCTAAACCAACCACAGACAACTATGGAAAACACCACCACAACGTAAGTATGACTCCGGAGCACAATATACAACAACACACTACAGCTATGGATACGAACACCAACCCTACTGACTATTTGGATCCAAATCACTTAATCCTACAACTTCAGGAAACAATCCAAGACATTAAAAATAAATCTCATAACAACCAAATCAAAAGAGAAGACGCCTACCACCTAATGTACAAAATAATGGAAAACATTCTTACAAAAGACAATTAAATCAATCCACGGGACAATATGCGAACATGTAAACTAGAATGTAACCCCATTATGGATTACAACCCTAAAGCTGGAAACTCATCTAATTACTACCAAAACCATAAACATCAAAGCACCTTCATTATGGATGACAACGCAACCATAAAACGAAAAAACCCTAACTGAACACTTACCATTCGGCAATCGAACTGCAGAGGACTAATAACAAACCACGGAGAACTATTATCAGCAATCAACACAGCTACATACAAACCAGATATAATATGTCTTCAAGAAACACTGCTAACAACAACACACACGAAATTACCCAAGATCAAAGATTATGACACCAACTACCATAAACACAGGATCAATGGGAACAGAGGTGGAGGACTTGCAATCTACATACACAACACAATTACCGATGTAACCGAACTCGACACCAGAGTGGATCTTGCAGACAACCAAATCGAACACCAAGGAATCTCAATCAAAATTGGACCTAAAACAATAACAATCTACAACATATATGACCCTCCTGCCCACACTGCAAATCCCACCAACAGCTTCCTACAAATCTTCCAAAACAATAGCAAAAACTGTATCATTTGTGGGGACTTCAACGCACACAATACAGAATGGGGCGGACAACATACCGACACCAGAGGCAGAAGGGTGGAAAAATACGCCAGAGAAAACCAATCTGTAATTCTAAACACAGGGACATCTACCAGAATAGATCCCACATCCGGCAACCTTACAACACTAGACCTAACACTAGCCACAACATCCATTGCACAGATAGCGGACTGGGAAGTACTCCAACAAAGTACATTGGGAAGCGATCATTTCCCGATAAGCACCACCATATATCTACAAAGCCCAAGGGAACAACAACGGAATCCACAAAAATGGAAAACAGAAAAGGCGGATTGGAGCCTATTCCAAGCAATCTTGAGCAAAGTACATATTGACGACTTACACAGCAATGACACCAACCTCTACTACAACAACATTATAAAAGTACTAAACGAAGCTGCACAAGAATCAATACCCAAAACTAGCGGAAGGATAAATAAAAGCAATGTACCATGGTGGACAGACACCTGCAAAAATGCAATTAAAGAGAGAAAGAAGGCACTCAACCGCTTCAAGCATACAAAACTAGCTACCGACTTCATCATATATAAACAACAGGTAGCCAATGTAAGAACAGTCACAAAGGAAGCCAAACAAAACTCTTAGAAATCATACTGCTCCACACTCACACATCGCACCAAACCTAAAGAAGAATGGGCAAAAATCAAAGCCATAAGAGGAAAAACCCCGAAAACAATACTTTAAATATCTGGAGCACAAACTAACCAAGAAAGAGCAGAACAACTTGCACAACACTTTGCCCATTCTAGCAGTAACAACAATCATACACAGACATTTATGGCGCAGAGACAAACAAAAGAGAATGAATACCCACACATATTTAAGGACCAAAGCACGGAACAAACAAGCAGCAGCTCACCTTCAAATGACTACTTTACACTATAAGAATGAAGACAAGCACTGAAAAGCAAAACACCCACAGCACCAGGAGAGGATAGCCTTGGATACACCATCTACAAACACCTACCAGTAAACATGCAACTAATAACAATAGACATGATAAACCTAATATGGGAAACAGGAAACATACCAACACCATGGAAACAGGCAATAGTAATAGCAATACCAAAATCAGGAAAAGATCCTAAAATGGTAACCTCTTACAGACCCATCTCCCTCACAAACACCATTTGCAAAATCATGGAAACTATGGTTAACAGTAGGATAAAAAAACCACATGGACACAAGCTACTTTCGGAAGGCCAGAGCTGATTTAGAAACCGTAGATCCACCATTGACCAGCTTATGAGACTAGAAGCGGACATCAAATTAGCCTTTAATGCAAACCAAAGAAGCCACAGACACCTTATAGCAATCTTCCTTGACCTCGAAAAAGCCTTCGATCTTGTATGGACAAAAGGACTCATCTCCAAATTGAATCAATATGGAATCAATGGAAGGATGCACCGTTGGATTGCAGATTTTCTAACAGGAAGACAAATAAAAACTAGAGTAGGCGACAAAACCTCCAACACATATACATTGGACAACGGAACACCCCAAGGAAGCGTTATAAGTCCTAAACTTTTCAATATAATGGTCAACAACCTCAGCGACTACATCGACAACACAATCAGTTTGTCTCAGTTTGCCGACGACAAAGGAATCTGGAAAGCAGGAGATCCCACCAACCAAATATACATCAACTCACTACAAAAGAACCTAGACTCAATCTCACTATGGGCAAACAACTGGGGCTTCAAAATTTCTAGTGAAAAAACAGTTGGAATGCTTCCCCCCCCCCACCAACAGACATAAGCCCAAATATCCAACTTTGTACCTACAAGGAACACCGGTCAAATTCGTCAAGCAGACATATTTCCTAGGAATGATACTAGACGAAAACCTACCTGGACCCAACCTATAGCGGAACTAATCAACAAATGCCAACAAGTCATCAACATACTAAAACACCTAAAGGGAACAACATGGGGAGCTGACCAGCATACTCTACTTATGTTATATAATGCACTAATCAGAGCCAAATTGGATTATGGATGCCAAATATATGCATCTGCAAATGATTCCCTTCTCCAAAAATTAAACAGCATCCAATACAAGGCACTTATAATATGCACAGGAACACTACCAAACACCATGAATGACGAACTACAGATTCTAACTGGCGAACTACCCTTGAACATAAGAAGAGAAGAACATATCTTACGATATGCTATCAGAAACTCCATACACTCGGATATCAACCCAACTAGAACAGCTAGTAGAAACTGCGCGAGGCCCTTCAGCACAAAACTAGTACCCAACCCCCCGGCTTGCAAGAAAGTGCACACGCTTAAAGAGGAAATGAAAATAACAGAAATCCAGGCAGAACAATATAAAATCTGCGACCTCACACCCTGGAAGAACAATGCACCCAGAATAAACCTTGCAGCGATTGCATTAGGACACAAACAGCACAACCCCTGGAAAATTCTAACTAGAATCTACAAAATCTTAGAAGAAAACTACTCCCAACATACAAACATCTATACAGATGGGTCCAAATCCCAAGAACTTAATAGGACAGCGGCAGCCGTTGTAGTGCCCGAACTACACACCCAAATTGGAGCTAAGCTACCTGATAGATGTTCCATCTATACAGCGGAATTCTGGGCGATAAAACAAGCATTGCTATGGATAAAAACTCAAATACAAACCATGTCGTCATAACGGACTCACTAAGCGTACTGAAATCACTAGAAACTGGTTCATCAAAAAGCAGGGGAAATATGTTACAAGAAACAATGCCTCTTCTACGAGAACTGGAAACGGACCAGTTCAACCTGGAATTTTTATGGGTACCATCTCACATCAACCTATTTGGCAACGATAAAGCTAACCTCGCTGCAAAACAAGGTCTACACGTCAATGAAGTCCAACCCATCGCTTGCAGCGTCCAGGAACTATACAGCCAGGTTAGATAACATATAAACCAGAAATGGCAACATCATTGGGATACCACCAACAAAGGTAGGCACCTGTATCGATTGCAAAAGGAAGCAATCCGAAGCATCAAGACACCTAAAGGATTACAAAACAACGAACTACAAGTCATCAACAGGATAAAAACAGGAAAAACACTGCTGAAAAGCAGCTATGGAAAACACATTAAGGACCAGCAGAACGATAACACAAACTGTCCATACTGCCCAGAACCGGAAACACTCGATCACGTCTTCAACACCTGCAGCAAGTACCAACTACAAAGGAACATCTTCAGGGAATACCAAAAACGAATCGGATCACTGACAACATACCCAGAAATACTGGACAAGACCAAGAACAACAACCTCGAGATCACCTACAAAAGTATCAAACTGTTCCTGAAGGAAATCGACAAAATCGGGAAAATATGAATAAACGCGTAGCACAAATTACACATAAAATGGACTATGGCACAAGGCCGGCCGTATGGCAAGTCCAAACACTCAACACAAAATACACACAAAAATGGACTATGGCGCAGGGCCAGCCGTATGGCAAGTCCATAAAAACATGTCAATAAATAAACAATGAAACCTTGGACCAAAGCAATTGCTAGCTAAAGGACAAGTCCACTAAACAAAATACAAACCCTAAGGTAAGTAGGAAATCGACACAATCGGGAAAATATGAATGAACGCATAACACAAATTACACATAAAAATGGACTATGGCACAAGGCCGGCCGTACGGCAAGTCCAAACGCGCAACACAAAATACACACAAAAATGGACTATGGCACAGGGCCAGCCGTAAGGCAAGTCCATAAAACATAACACAAACCCAAAGGTAAGATCAACACACCACCTTCTTCCTTATTATCTTCCCTGCATGGTAAAAATAGAAAAAAAACCCATTTTTTTCGATTACTAACTCTTATATATATAAATTTTTATTTACCTCCCATAATCTCTTTCCTACTTTACCACCCCCTGCATGCACACCCACTAAAACAGGCAGGCGAGAACGCTAGGACAGCGACAATAGACAGAAAAGGAGGAGGAATGGAGGCAAGAGGTGGGGAAGAACCGGGAAAAAATGACTAGAACACGAAAGATCACAGACCAAGTCATGACTCCGCTTTTCTCGGACGGAATTTTGTTTTCTTTTTTCCCAGACAAACAAGAGCTAATCAGTTCGAGGGACAATTCCACCTCGCAGGAAGGTGCTATTGTCGATCCAACTCGAACTGGCTAAGCCGTGAAGTAGCCGGGAAGCTCTACCCGCTGCTCCACAAATCAAAGGAAGCCCCAAACCCCATGGAGCAGTCCAGGAAGCTCTACCTGCTACTCCAAAATTTTCTCTCCTTACACTCACCCGCACAGACAAACGTAAGCAAAGGGCATAAAACAGGTGCTAGGGAAAACATACTAGCAAACACCTGGGTGGGATCCTGATGTCAACAAGCCAGTGCTGATAAAAGATTTCCCAGAAGGCCCTGATACCGTGGCAGAAATGAGGAGAGGAATCCCCTTTTTTTCCTATAACCATGAGAGTCTTCCTTTGGCTATCGAAGACCACTTTCGATAATAGCTCCGATCATTTGGTTCCACCGTCAAAGTTAACGACCAATGAAAAATCTGCGTGCTGATAACGTCTGTGGGATGGCTAACACCCAGCTGATTGATACTCTTTCGGCAAATACACAAGTACGCCTAGTACACAAAATTCCAACTTTCTAATATATTTCAAATTACAAAACTAATTATATTAGGATAATTACACAGAAGACTTACACATCATTGGAATAGGGCTGTCCACTAGTAAAACTGGACAAAATTTGACCAAAAGGTGCGAGTCTCTTCCCGTGTCGTTTGGCGCCCCTTTTTCGGGCTCCTTCCTTCCCATGCCGCTGCCAGACAGAAATAAAAAGTGCGGCATCGCACATAAATACGGAGTTGTGACCGCACCATCCTCACAACCCCGACCAATTGAAAAGCCCGACCCTCGGGTATTAACCAGTCGCGAAAGCACTGAGTATGCGTACACGACTTAAATCCTTCGAGCAGCAGCAGTCGGACCATCCATGGTTGACTTCTTTACCTATGAACATGCCTTCCAGACTACCTAGGCTGAACGAAGCTTACGTCAATTTACATCGTGTCAGGCTAAACCTGATACCAAAGCCTGAAGAGATAGAGAATATCAGGATGTTAACAATAGCCCAAGACCTGGTAGAAGAGGTCTTCAGAGAGGAAATCAAGAAAGAGCAAGAAGAGTGGACAGAGAAATACAGACTTCAGAAGCAGCAGAGAGAACAGCAACAACAGCAGCAGCAACAGCAGCAGAAACCAGACAGAGGTTTTTGCTGACTGCCGTGTGGACACCAAGGAGTTCTCCTTCTCTTTCCGCAGGAGCAGACCGTATCGTATAGGAAAGCCTGCCGCCAGACGGGGACGCAATCTTAGACAGTAAAAATATTGCCATCACTCCCCGTCAACAAAAACATCACCTTTGAGGGCTACCCCAATACTCTCGAAAAGACATACTAATTCAATTGCCAAAACAAATTTGTGTATTTATGTTTTAAAAAATTGAAGTGTGTCTATAAGCACTTCGTTTCATTTGTCAGTAAAAATCCACACTTAGTTTCTCTGTCTTGTCGAATAGTGCATGTCTGTGTTTGTAAGTAAAAAAGTCAACGTGAGTGTTTCTTTTAGGTCCGCGCTTGATGTGATGGTAAGTTTTGGTGCCAGAGGATGTTTACCTTCACGTCCGTGCTCCACGGATATAAAGCGGAGGGCTTGTCAGTCTGGCTACCCACGTTGACTCGTCAACATTGAACATGAGTAGCAGAATCAGAACAACTTTAAAAATACTAATGCAATTATTTACCAAAACTGTTAGAATTTGCAATCAAAATTATTAAATACTACTTGAAAACGATTTACTACCAAAATTGCTAGATTTGAATATAATTTCCAACTAAATATTTACTTATATTAACTAGCTATAATTTGAACCTTCTGAACTAAAAGATGCTCTATTATAAATTCGCAGCACGTGCATGTTGTGCTCGTTGGCTTGGCGTGCGTAGGTTTTGGCCGTGCTCCGTTGGGCGACTTTAATTCAAACTCATGCGTTAAGCAATTCAGTACTACATGTATTAAATATTAGATTTACTTTAAACCTATCAAATGATTCTAACAGAAAGGATTTCTAAACTGTTAATTTTAAATTAGAATTGTTTATAGAAAATAACTTAGTAACTACTTGTAATTTTCTTACTCTTCACTATATTAAAATGCTTCTATGAAAAATTTGAATAAAATTAAATAACAACTTAAGGAATTTGATCTTCTATCAGCTACAATAGATTAGGATGGTGTACAAAACCCTATTTCAAAATCAATAAAATCGAAATTCAATAAATTTAACACAAATAACTCATACACATTGAAGAAACAATAACACATAAAAACCCATTAACTTTTGGCAATAGGGGGTCCCTCATATGATGTTAATCTGAGAGGGACCACACCAATAAACAGAATCACAAAACTGTTGGAACTCCAGATGCATCTGGAATATGCTAGGAGACTCCTGGACGAACTAGCCATGGAGGCAATCCAGGAAGAAGCTAGAATTGAAGAGGAGGAAAAGGAAAAGAAGAAGAAAGAAGAGGAAAAGAGAAGAACAATTTTGCCTTACCTTATCATGAGACAGGTCTGTGAGGTCAAACCTACAGTGAGGACACTACCACTACCACCACTACCACATCAGCCACTGCCACAGCCACAACCACTACTAAGAGCCGCTGTCCCCCAGACAGAAAACTGGGAGGAGCTGGAAAGACAGCTGCAAAAGAGGGAGCAGCAACGAGAGCAAACACGACAACGACAACATCCAAGGGTCTGGCATAGAAGACAGAGGGAACAAGTCTTCACTATCCCTCAAACGGAGGAATGGGATAGTGAAGCAACTCAAGCCCCCTCTGCACTCCCAAGAACAACACTGAATTGGGAGCAAGATTAGAGTAGGAGATGTGTGTGTGGTGCCCGACCTGGAAGGTGCCAGCTTTAACCAGGTGCAACTGAAGTTCCAAGAAAAAACAGCCCTTCTCAGGGCTAACCATATCTCTAGAAAAGAGAGACTATTCAAGTTGCCAATTTGTGTGAATGTGGAGTAGAGTAATTATTAACACTCACTCCTTTACTGATGTGTGTGTGTGTGTGTGTGTGTGTGTGTGTGTGTGTGTGTGTGTGTGTGTGTGTGTGTGTGTGTGTGTGTGTGTGTGTGTGTGTGTGTGTGTGTGTGTGTGTGTGTGTGCATGTGTGTGTGTGTGTGTGTGTGCATGTGTGTATGTGTGTGTTGCTGTGCGCGCGTCCCTGCTTGGATAGTAGAGTGTGTGTTTTATGCGTTCGCGTACGTTTGTGTGGATAGTAGATATGGTGTGTTTTTTTTCTTCTCTTCCCGTCTGTGTGGATAGTATAGTGTGTGTGTTATATGCGTTAGCGTTCGTTTGTGTGAATAGTAGATATGGTGTATTTTATGCATTCGCGTCCGTTTGTGTGGATAGTAGATGTGGTGTGTTTTATGCGTTCGCGCACGTTTCTGTGGATAGTAGATATTGTATGTTTATCTTCTCTTCCCGTTTGTGTGGTTAGTATAGTGTGTGTGTGTGTGTGTGTGTGTGTGTGTGTGTGTGTGTGTGTTTTATATGCGTTCTCGTCCGTTTGTGTGGATAGTAGATATGGTGTATTTTATGCATGCGCGTTCGTTTGTGTGGATAGTAGAGTGTGTGTTTTATGCGTTCGCGTACGTTTGTGTGGATAATATATATGGTGTGTTTTATGCGTTCGCGTACGTTTGTGTGGATAGTATATAAAATGTGAAGTCAGTGTAAAGGATGTTTTCCTTCACGTCTGTGCTTCACGTATATAACGCGGAGCGGTCGTTAGTCTGGCTACCCATTGATGAGAAAACAGCAGCAAGCAAGACGTATAACAAGCGCTAGCGATGGAGATAATTATTCCTGCCCAGGCTTTAAACGCGATAAAAGGCTTAGGCCTTAATATTGCCACAGGCTGGAGTTTGAGGGCACAGGAAAAAGAACAACCTTGCTCTTAATATGGGAAAATAAAGAAGAAACTACACAAAGGGCCAGGAGTCGAAGAGGGGGAAACAATCGACGACAGAGGTAGCAGTCTATGCAGACCCAGTCTAGCAGCAGCCCGCCTCCTTCGACCCATGAAGAGAACAAACCACAGCAGTCAACCAAGCCTAACAACGAAACACAAGGGGCCAGCTAACGGTTGTAACTGCCCAGGAGAGAACGGACCACGTTCCGGAAACCCAAAATCAGCAGGAAAAAGAAACTTTTGCGAGTAAAGCTGCCCATATACCTACTGAAACAACAACAACAACATGGCAGAAGGTAATTCGTGAGTCCCCACCCACTCACACTCTAGCGGCTGACCTAGAAAATTCTTCGTCTGATACCGAAGAAAACAGCATCGTAGACGTAGCGGAAACACAAAGGCATGCAAAGAATAGGGAAGCGTTTATAACCATGGAGACTGAAGCAACACTGGACGACACTAAAAAAGCTGGTCACTTTATGAGTGCGATCAAATATCTCGGATGGAGGTCGCTCGACACCCACAGGCCAAGAGCGGCACAATGGCACTTCGGGGTTAGAATCCTATCACAATACTATCAAGAAGCTTTCCGCCACTACGCAATATGCGATCTAGTGAAAGCTGCTACCTACTTGTGTGAAGTGCACAGGTACAAGGCATTTCCTAAACAGCTAAGTGAGGACACACGATGTGTTGACGAAATTGAAGAAATGGAAAAACGCCGTGGTACCTTCGACTGAAATGCCATAATAGCCCTTTTAAGGGCTCATATTGCCTATTTATTTAAAGGGAATCCATTTTGGCTTGGAATCCCGACTCGACCAAACCAATACATCTAAACTGATCCTTTGGTTGCCGGTCAAAATTACAATCTTAACCCCAATATTGACTCAAAACAGTTACTGTCGCTTAGACATATAGTTCAAAATTAGCTAGGGAATTATATCATGTACACTAATGTACTAGACTAAAAATCGTTAGTTAGGAGATAGGAAAAATTCTTTATAGCTATTTGAGAATTTGGATAATTGCACAGGTGGCTTACATACTATTGGTAATAGGGTCTGTCCATTAGTACAACTGGACTGAATTTGACAAATAAAGTAAGACCTGGCGTTTCGAAGCGTGCACGACGTCCAAGGCTGCAAGCGCACTTGCCGGGTCCTTCTCCTCCTTTGCCTTTGCCAGCCACCAATTAAATAGTGCGACCATCGTACATTAAAGCGGGGTTATAGTGGTACCATTCCTATAACCCCGAACAATTAAAAAGCTCGACCATCGAGCAGTAACCAGTCGCGCAAGCACTTATATGCGTATGCGACTTAAATCAGTCAGTCAGTCCGACTACCCAACGTTGACTAGTCAACACCTTGAAAAAATGAATTTGTTCAACGAATTGAGAGACAGTTGGTACTGGATGGTTGATGCAGCCTACGTGGTGGAAAGACTCGAAAAAGAATGGAAATATCCAGTTACGAAAGACTTTGTGGCCAGTCAAATCACCAGCCTGAAAGTAACCAGGGATCTGGTGCAAGGTATGATAGAGGAGGAGGTAGAGAAATTAAGAGGCTTCATCCATCCTAAATATGTGAGAGTGGGAACATTAAAGGAGGCCCTTGATAATGCCATCCAAGTGAGGAGCTTTTTGCAAGATATAGCCAATTTAACCAAGTGGTCTTTTGTCCAGTGGGGATTAGAGAAATTAAGGAAATCTGAAGACATGATGAGAAAAGTGATAAAAGAAGAGGTAAAGAAAGTCAAAGACACCTGGACAAAAGAGAGAAAAGAGAAGGAAAACAGAAAGAGAAAAGAAGAGCTTGAAAGACTGAACCAGAACTGGACGAAAGTGCAGGAAAAATTTAGAGCAATGGGACATCCTGACTGGATGCCAGAGAAGGAAAAGAAGAAGAAGAAAGGAATTATTGGAAAAGTGAAGAACTGGTGGAAGAACTGGAGAAAATAGAAGAAGAACCCAAAGGCCCTTTTCAGGGCCACTTTCGTATGTCTCGAAAAGATTTATTCTTTCTTGCCTATATGTTATATATGTGTTAAGTATGTCTCTGTCTCTCTTGTATTTGTCCCTACCTAGAGTAGCCGCGCGTATTCAGGTAAGCCACTTGCCACATTGTTGCCAGTAACGCGACGTCACCTCACCTGTTTCATTCCTATTGTTTCTATATAGACCCAATATTTTATGTCTCTATATAGGCCCAAGGGATTTTTTTGTCTCCAAACTTGCCGGGGTGTGTGTGTCTGTAATGTATTTTCCTATTGTCTCCAAAGTGTCCCCTATCACTACTAGTGTTTAGAGTGACCATAAATGCGAGACTGTGGAAGCATTTTACGCAAAATGAAACCATACATACTGACTTTAGCAAACAGAAAGTAGTAACATCGCTCATCGCAGATCAAGAGACAAAAACGCATGTCTCTTCATTGGAGACGACTGAAGTAGAGAACATAAATAAAGGGTGAGAATATTTTTACAAAGATACGAATTTATATAATGTGACATGTAAAAAGGAACATTGCAAAAGAGAACGGAGGATTGCGAATTTATGGTAATTCTCAAACTGGATGGAAAAAAAGAAGGAATATCCAGAAACATAATAAGTCATAAAGTCATGCACCTGCAAAACGTGAAAATGAGGCTTGAATCAGCAAAACATCAATGCAATAAAATACAAGGTATCAAAATAATAGCAATGTCTGCACCTTACCCTTGCTCCACAAATAAATTAATCGCTCCAGTTAGTCTGGATATTGCACAGACATTTACCGAGAATACAATTTACAAATAAACTGTTAGTAATTCGTATATTTATGAAGACTGCAGAGTAACGAAAACAAATTCCTTATGTTGCTCTCAATGCCAGCACCGTAACTTGAAATACATATCTTGCGAATGGATGCACAATGGTTATAAACTACAAGCAATTTCTGAAACCAGTCCGTACGTCCTTATATCCTGTTTTATTTATAGGCATTATGGGATTGCGGACTAAATTACACGCCACTACAACTGAAGACGTTACAACGGAAGTCATCAAAAAGCATTGGTAATTTTTTATATTTTTATTTTTAAGAAAACATTTACTAGTATAAATATAGTCAAGGCGTACATTAGATTGACTATAGCATGTGCTGAAAAGAAACAAAGTAAAGGGGTTAAGTGTTTGGAACTATTTTTTTACTCGTAGCATGTAAACTTGTCCTTGGAGTTGTTCGGCGTAGGGATAAATGCAAAATTTAGTAGTGAATCGCCATACATCAGAGGCGTTCAATGTGGTGCTGGTTCATAAATTGGGAACCAGTCTTCACAAATCTTCAGTGACGTTTCTTGCAATCGCTGCGGAAGGTAGCGCCATTTCTTGCGTGTTTCAGTCTTGACTGATCGAAGATATTTGCCAAGCAAAAGCCCAAATCACGGTTTTCCCATAAATTCTGCAAATCTGATGAGAATAGAAGGAAGCTTGGGATAGAGAGGTTAGTAGCCTTGACGAAAATCTACATAAAGTTCAAAGCAAAGAGTGGCACAGGGTTTGTCTTAAGCTGCCGCTAAATGGATTTTTCCTGAATGCATGTTAGTCCTACAGTGTAAGACATCGACCCTGATATTTATGTTTTGGGGGTCGAGGTCTTACAGCCTAATTAACGGCGCCGTGTAGCCTGTTTGTATGTCGACTAACATCGTAACGAGATGTAAAAGTTTCAGGAATACCTTCCACACTTGGCAGCCCATATCAACGCTTTTCAACAAAATAATGTCATAACGTTTTAGTCGGACTTGACTTGCTCAGATGTCTTTTTTTTAAATAAATAAATTTCAAATTGTCACAAACAAATGGACCAGTTTTCAAGTTCCGTTGGCCTGCATTTCAGTTGCCTGGGTAGACAACAAGTAGGTCACCACCTTTTTTTTTTTTTTTTCTGACAGCGGAGACCAACGCCGTCGGGCAACAGTCCATACTGAAGTTTTACGCTGTCTTAACATGCTATCAGTTCAAACGTATCGGACGCTCGTTAGTAATTAATAAATTTATTTCGACTGATTTTGGTATGCGGATGGAAACTAAAATCCCGTTTCTTTTGACGTATGGCGTCAAATCCTTCAGAACACTCAGTTTAATAATAATCCCTGTTGGCACCTATGTATACTTCTATTATTGACCTTATTTTTAAATTGCTGACACATGCGAGGAAAGCAGCATCACCCCAAGGCAAGTGCTCCTCATCAGAATTCTTGGACCAAAGACATTTATTGAAATTATTCGGAATTCAAAAACTGAAATTTTTTTCTTTGTGATTCAACAAGGAACTGTCGACACAACAACACTGTGAAGGTTACAGCGTATGTCATCGCCTCCCATCTTGGAATTTCATTGGGATTCAGACTGTGATTCACTTGGGACATTTATTTGATAGAACTTATATTTCTCAATTCTTGGACAATTTTGGATTAGATTCATAAACTGTACCCTGAGGTCTCACGAGGATTTTAAAACTAGGAGTCCAGGACTCCTAATTTGGTAAAACTAGGAGTCCCACCAGCAAAAGTTGCAGTCCCCGTCCAGAAGCATGTTAAAGTGGCTAAATGAGCATTAAAATGCCAGGAATAAACAGACACAAAACTTTATCAGTTTTATTTATTGGTAATTATTTATTATTCTTTAAAAAAAGTATGTATAAAAATTTATATCATGTACAAATATCATATTCTTAACTACAGTATAGTTTACTTCCATCTGTGTCACATTTCACAAAATTTTCTGATGCTTGGCTTTGTTGAGCCTCAGCAGCAAGTAGGTGGTCTCTAGATGTTTCATGCCTAGAAAATGTGGAACTTTGCAGATTTGAAGAACCAGTAGTTGCCATCAAGTTTAATTTCCCCACTTTCTTTACACCACTGGCATATAGCTGTTGTTTGTCCATCAGAACGAATTTTGTCAATCCAAGGAAAGTTTTGATTTCAAACACTAAGCCAGGCATCACGTACTTTCTTACACTTGGCTACTGTCGCATCTGAACTATCAGTTCTAGCAACTTTAGCACAGTTCTGAATCTAATTGAAATCTTCTTCATTTTTCTGTTTAACCCCAAAATACTTTTCTAAATTTGCAAACGGCATTTGGTCCAAGTGTCTTGATTTCAAGTTCGCAGGCAATATTTATACGGCTACAATCAGAAATGAAATTAATAACAGTGATCGCGCTGGGCTTTGCCAATGTTGCAAATTGTGATTTTGTTTTCCTTATTGGTGACAAAATATACCATCTGGCGATATTTATGGCGACGACATTTTTGGCTGATAAAAACTATATACAGTTTTGGGTTTGGAGTGGAGAAATTCAAAGGCACCATGACAGGAAGCTGCAAACTTGGATATAAAAATGCACTGGAATCTATTGTTACATAAACAAATTCTTGTTTCATATTGACAAACCCCCTTAACAGTGCATTGTTATATCATAATCCGCTTATGCTGATATCTGGCCTTGGTACTGTATGCTGTAATATAATCAAAATAGCCATGCAACTGACTAGCTACAATCGACCACCTCTGAGGGCGGGAACGTGAAATGACTAGAGTTGACCAGACAACGGCAATTTAAAAAAAAAAAAAAAAAAAAAAAGTTTTTCTGCAACTTCAAAGAAAACTGATTATCTCTGAAGCACCGATATATACTAAGGAAATTTTTTTTTAAATTTGTCTCAAAGTTCTACAATTATTTGATGTTGCCACAGCAATAACAAATGGGTATTTGTTTTGTCCTTCAAAGGGAGCCTTTAGCACCTTCATCAAAGCAAGCCAGCAACCTTTGACCAAAGAAGTCAGCAACAAACTAAAATAAAAGCATTGCTTCAGTTTTCATGGTGATTAGAACATATTTATTCTGCCGCTAAACTTTCCTGTTTGCAACAAAAACATGTATACGGACGACTCCTGTGTGGGTGATTTTCTGCGTCCCAAATCAAAAATTTGTGTCCAAATACGCGTAATTAAGCATTTCCGAGATCTGTGTGTACGTCCTTTTTCTCATTTTTATCTTGTTTTTCTAGGGAAGTAAATTATTTGTTAAATTTTACAAAGCTTTTTGGCTTCACTCATTTCTTGTTACTTTTGTACGAGCCTAGACACGTAACAACACAATTTTAGGAATATCTCAGGTATTTGGCGTCCCATATTGATAATTTTGTACAGATTAAAGTCTAATTGGCCAAGTTCAACTTTACTTTGTCTGCTGATGGGATCAAA
Organism: Megalonaias nervosa; assembly: GCA_016617855.1. Lineage (NCBI taxonomy): Eukaryota > Metazoa > Mollusca > Bivalvia > Unionida > Unionidae > Megalonaias > Megalonaias nervosa. Next base: position 44,618 of record JAECUM010008131.1, on the reverse strand, counting down.
TACTGACACAAGCAAATTTACACGTTTTCATGTTCTGTTGATATACATTTCAGTCTTGTTGAAATGTGATGGTAGCTCAGGAATACCAAAATCTTCTTGAAGCAGGGGTTAGTTTCTTCAGTGAAATTAAGAAAAAATATAATAATGTTTACAAAAGTTATTAGATAGCTTTGTTCATAAAGAAAGTGGTATTCCTCAGCTATCATTGCATTTCAAAATTTTTTGTTGTTGTTGATGCATTAGACTTGATGTAGACCCTTGTTTAAATAATGACAATTCATTCTCTAATCATGATAGATTTATTTATTGACATAGGGTAGCAATTAAATCTTCAGCATATAATTTAACATTCAAGTACAAATACAAACTAGAATTACAATAGAGACAATACAATACAAACTTCACCCATTTCATACATGACACAGATATCATCCATACTCATAAATTATTTACAATGTTTACCAGAGCTAAGACTTCTTTGTAGTATTTACTTAAAATTCTTATGAAAGAAATACCAAAGCAGATGTAGATATATGTTCTATAAGTGCTACATACTGGAGAGAGTTTTGCGACTGCACTCTATGAAGTCTTCTGATAGACTGTTAACAGAAAGGAGGATAGGGCAGGGTTAGTAATGTGTGCCATCATGCAACACGTGCTATCATGGTGAACACATTCTTTCTCTCACTTTACCTACTTACATCAGCTACACTATAAACATATAATGGCAAGAAGACACGTATCACAGATGTAACATTATGTTCAGTATAACACTAGCTTCATTTATTTTGTGCAGCATTGTCCACATGGAGTGGCAAGTGTGTGAGGTAATCTTGAAAATGTGACCTCTTGATTTCTATGTCAGTTGACCAGAGAACATATTTTACAATACCATTGTGTTGGAAGTTAGGTGTTGCCTCCAAACAGCATAAATAACAGTGATGGGTCTAGTATATTCTAGGACTACAGTTCAATTAGTCAAGATGTAAACCTTGATAATTACTGTCATCTTCGCTAGCCAAGGTTCCGATAACCCTATATACACCTTGGCATATTGAGCAGATATTTCTCAGCTTTGGGTCTGTGAATTTCATTGGATGTGGCAGCAAGCCACCACATCCAATCAAAATTTAGCTGTTCAAAATTGAACACTGTTCCTACGTGATCGAGGCAAGGGGAGCACACAACTTGAATGGACTGATAAATAAACAATTTTCCAGTGTCGGTTCGTGTTTGAACATATACTGTTCACTCAGATACACCTGTAATGGCTTCCCTCTGGTACAGTCGTACTTTTGATGTTAAACTTACAAAGCATCCTTTTTAGGTGAATTGCAACCACCACTTTTGGTGGATATACAATGCACCACGCTATTGGTTAGTTGGCATTATATACTAAGGGAGGCAAGACATGAAATCCAATAGATGTAGATAGGGTTATTGAAACCTTGGCTAATGAAGATCAATTACTATGGGTATTGGAGACATCTTACTGCCAGCACATGCAGTAGCATGTTTTGATGACGGTAGATTCACAAGACAGGGCAAATTTTCAGGATTATTTCACATATTTGGTAGACCAGCAAGTTGTTATTTTGTTTTTCTGATAATTCTGGTAGTGGAGAACAGCCAAAGTAAGACCAAATACATGCTGGTCAGTCAGATTTTTTGACAGTATTAATTATGGGCCATGAGACAGCAGGTAAAAGGTTAAGATGTTAAATAATTTGGAAAAAAGGTATTTGAAATTTGAAAAGAATTTTTCTGTATAAAACATAGTTGTTTATCATATCTATAATTAGACAAATATTGCCATTTTATGATTTGGCCAACAGGCACTGAATTACAAATTGGTGCATAGGCTGTAATTTGATTGGCCAGACTAAAATTTTAAGTATCTACAATTATAGAACTATCATTGATATCGCTGTTATGTCAGCAGAACTTGTATTGATTGAAGTTCAAATAAGGACTGATGTATAGGAATGTAACAGTGGTTTCTTGAAAAATTGTCTCATCACCACCCCAGAATCTGAAGATGAAAAAGTGAACTTAATTGTTATGCAGAAAGATGCTATCGTAACAGGAATACATATTTAACCCTTCACCTCATGCAAGCGCTTTGGATGCCTCTACTCCATTCGCATTGAAGCACCTTTGGATGCCTCTACCCGATTCGCATGTAAGTGCCTTTTGACGCCACTACACCATTCTCATGGATGCACATTTTGACACCTGCTGTAAACATCAGCGATTTTGAGCGGGTTTTCGTAGTGCCATCTTCGGGGGAAACCCCATTTGATACTACATTCATTGGTGTGAATGACCATTACGTCAGATCATGTGGTCACTGTTTATGCTCTGGTCGAAATCTGCTATTTAAAGTAACTAGGTCGTATTCTCCACTCTCCAAAATGGAGGTCACTGATTTCGTTCAGTACTTACTCTAGTTTTCACGATTAGAATCACAACTATGAAAGCTTCAGTAACTTAGGTAAAGGCTCTGATACTGATGTAGGAAGCCATTAGTTTTTATAAATTATCAAATTCAGCTGATTTAGTGATGTAGACGCTGACAAAGAACTTGTAAATTTCGAGTATGAGAAATAGCAGCTACGGTTGGTCACATGGCTTCACTGACTTGACGGTGAACGAGTTCTCTCAAGATTTTAAAGCACATAAAAAATTCTTCTGTGAAAAATAATTATACAGCTATAACGATTGGATTTTACTCTTAAATCTTTCCATGCATAATGTATGTGTACCAAAAATGTAAAATGGTTAAAATTGCTGTTAAATATAACACACACCTCACTGCTTAACAAGCCTATGTGTATGGAGTAGAAAAAGTAACAGGTGTTCTATTTATAGCGCACTGCACTGGGTAACTTTGCTACATGCATATCGAAGGGCTAAAAAGCCATACACTCTATGAGGTAACGGGTTAATATATAATGGAGTGCAAGTTATAACCTTTGATTCATGGCCCAGGGTGAATTGGGCTTTGGAGGGGCTGGTGTGTGTGTGATTTGAATTTTTTACGTAGCTTTAACAATTTTTCAGTCATATCGCTACGATGTCTGCAGTGTGGCAGTTTATAGTGATGTCTAGCACTGGGGCATCATGCCGCAGACATGTAGCATGATGTCCCACCCAGTCACATTATCCTGACACCAGGCCGACCAGTCCTAACACTAACCTCTTAATGCTGAGCGCCAAGCGAGGCAGCTGTTAGTACCATTTTTGTAAGTCTTTGGTATGACTCGGCCGGGGATCGAACCCACGACCTCCCGCATCCGAGGCGGACGCTCTAACCACTAGGCCACGGGAGCGGTTTGGAGGGGCTGGAGATGAAAAGTTCCAGAATGAAACTACTTTAAGGAAGGTAGTGTTAAACAAAAAGAAGATATTTGCAATGGTTGTTTAAGGGAAGTTGTTCATGTTAGAGTTTAAAAAAATTGATATCCTTATGTCCAGGGCAGCTCAAAGTCTAGATTGGGCACCGCTCTTATTATAAAAGAGTTGCCTTGTCTGCTCTGTGTCAAGAAAAGTGCTTTCTGTTTTGCCTGAAAGAAAGCTGGAGTCTACCAACGAAATGCTGCATTTTTATTTTGAAGTTTTTGAAAGACACTGGTGAATTATTAATACACAGCTTCCTGCTGGGCCTCAGCTGTAAAACTCTCCACATCATGAAGATTGTCTTTATAAAAAAAAACTATGAACTTTGTACAAGTGAAGCATGTGATATATAAATGAGATAACAGTACTTCTACTGTTTTCTGTATTTCATTGGTTACTTTTAAACAGTGCTCACTTGTACGGCATGAATAATAATTATAAGCTGTCCTTTGCTCACCCTAACTTGGTAATGCTGGTTAAATAGATTAAGTACTATCTATGTGATTGTTAAGGAGTGGGGTTTTTTTTCTCCCTTTTGAAACTGAGATCATAACATATTTAATTAAATCCATTTAGTTCAAAGACTTGGTAGCCACTGGTTTTATTGATATGGAGTGAATGTTTTCTGTAATTGTAAAAAATCCAAGGTACTATCACACCAACTATTTGTGACCTTGAAGCACCTGTTTTTACTGAGATTTTTTTAATTAAAAAAAATCAATGCATCTCAGGTTTCATTTCTATTTTAAACTGATCAAGAAACATAAGATTTGTGTATCATTCAGAAAATGAAACTACTCCAAGACCTTCAAATAATTATCCTTTCATACTGATTACAATGAAATCCAGATTTGCATTGACTTGAAGGCATAGTCATATTGCAAGAGAGAGTTGTGTGCCATAATTATTCAGAATTTAGTAACTGAGTGTGCTGAATTCTTAGATCTTTTTTTAAACCTTATTAGTTGCAAGCCCCTCTTCAGCAGAATGCGAACAAAGGGTTCAGTGACCAATATCACAAGCATAATTTTAGGGACCGACCATTTCATTTTTCTGGACAGGGTGGGTCTGTCAAATAAAAGTAAAATATATGGCTTACCTGGGTCAGTGGATTTCAGGTCTAGGCAAGTTATTTTATATTTTTAAGAGGCTTGCAATCGGCAAATGTCGGAGACATTCGTGGAACATTGTGCAATGGTTGACATATTAATCTGGAGGAAAACGTTGCTTTATGAAAATAGTTTGAGGACCTTAAAAAAAACCACAAGTTAATTTAATGATTTTTATATATTTCTTTTCATATTTGAAATACAGACGTTTTAGCGAAAAAAATAGGTACCTTTTGGGCACATGGAATTAGAGTCAGGGTTTGCCATTTTTGTTATAAGTCACTTGCCCTGGGTCTGTGTCTTTAAAATATTCTTTTGAGCACTTGATATTTTTTTCCCCCTGCAGCACATGAAGATTTTTGCATGAAATGAGCATATTATATCAGCTTTTGGGGTTGTCCATTTTACGGAATTTTAAGTCATAAAATTGGGGGGAGGGGGCAGTTCAAGAGAATTTATTTATTGGTGAGCAGGAAAAAAATTCAGCTTTAGAGTGACCAAACCATTGTATTTCCTCATTTTTTTTTTTTTACCTAGGTTACAGTGCTTTTATTGGCTGAAAAGATATGGCAGATGGTGAGTCATATACAGTGTATGATACAGAGACACAGCAGCCGGTGACAGTTACCCTTAATAACGGGACAGATGAGTCGGGTCAGCAAGTGCAGGAGATACAGTACATCACCCAGGATGGTGTACAGTTAGTACAAGCAAGTCAACTTGCTAATGCAGATGTTGTTCAGGTACAGATATGATATCACATTTTGTTAGTATATATACATATATACATTCTCATAAGTTGATTCCAAATGAAGCAACATAGACCCTGATCTGCCATTGCATAATGCACTTTCAGATCAGTATCTGTGTTGTTTGTTCTACTAATAACTACTAACAAACTGCATAGTCCCATATCATCCATCACTTTATGCAATAGCTGATCTGTCTTTGCAGTTGAAAGAGACTCATAAGATGGTATGTGTGGTAATCCCTTGCTGTGATTACTGTTTTATGTCATGATTGAATGGTTACTTAATACGGTAGTGTATGTCAGAACAAGGGACCATCTTAGTTTAATTTGGCATTCATGTTACACAAATTATAATTACACAAGGTGAAACCCAAAGAGAGATACTTAGTTGTGTTGCAGGATAACATTAAGATCACTGTATCCTCTAGGGGTGTAAATTTGAGGGTTAAAATGAAACCCTTAGCATCAGAACTGGGAATCAAGTGAAAAGTGTGGGTCAAGAATGCAATGACAAATTCTCATCTTACCACTAATTTTACAACTGAACATAGGAATTTATAGCTTGCATTACATTCTCATTCTCTGTTTCTGTCTCTCTCAAAGTCAAGAAACCTGCACAATAATCAAACAAATGCATTATGAAGTCTTAAAGTTTATTTTCCTTTATAGTTGCACATTTATCAGTCTGTTTCATCTTTTTTGTAGTACAGTTATAAAGCAACACATTACATATAACGTATGAGCCAATACGAAACCCAGATAAACCTGTTATAAGCTAATGGCAGCTCGCTTACTATGTCATGAAATTTTTACTCAAATCCGTTTTGTTTTACTTCTTCCTAGAATGCAGTTATCCAAAAGTCATGGAGTTTAATGGTTCATTGCTCTTTTAGTTAGTTGCACTTAAATTTTAACTGTCTTTCTCCTATTGCAGTTAAGTTACAAATCAACAAATTACATAGACATCAGCACAATGCACCCCCCCCCCCCTTTGTAATCCAAATATTTATTTTTCTGTGCAAGCTTACTGATTTCTTTGTTGTGAAAGAATGCCTTGGACAATAATATGTTCTGTAGATACCTCATGGCAAACAAGGGCAGATTTTTAAATATTCTTAGACCCTGTCGCAGAAGGATTTTTTCACTTCATAGTTTTCACAATAGTGCAAACGTAAGTCACGTGGGTAATCCCAATGGATGTGCTGTATTCAAGCCAAGGGAATTATTTTCTCCATTGTTCTTTAAAGTTATACTGTTTTGTATGATGCAAAGACTTCACATTAGCCTATTGTCATCCCTGGTCTGCGTTGGTGCGAGTGTCAAGTATTGTTTAACCTCAAATTCCCTTGGGACATTTTCCAGGTCAATGTCTCACAGATCAGACCGCTACAGTACCTCTTACCCATAATTAATCAGTTCCAGTATGTGTCAGGAATTTAGCAGTTAACATATATTTCCAAGTTTAAATTGTTTAAGTTTTTTGGTTTTTTGGGGGGTTTTAAGCGTTAAATTAAAATTTGGTATCAAAATTTGTTTCATTAGAGTTGAGGTGTTTGGTTTACTGAGGAGAAAATGATGTTAAAGAATGAAAAATTCAGGACAAAAAAGATTTTGCATCTTGAGAGGATTCTGTACTGAGGTTATGGTTTTGATGGGTTCTCAATGTATATATTAAATCTTCAGAATTGTTAACTAAGTACTTGTTGATTTTTCAAAAAAAAAACCATGCAAAATTTTGTATGCTTGGAAGCATCCAGCTTTGCATAAATTGACACAGCATTGAATGCAACCATAAACAGTCACTTTACACCTCTTCTTTCCTCACTTGGTGCTCTGCTTGCATCTTGTTCTTGAAACTCTGAATTCTTCATTGAAGGGGTGCATGGATCGGATGTAATCTGGATGAGATGTTGCTAATCAGCTATTTGCAAGCATCAACTCAGAAGTCTTAAGAGGATATGCCACTTCTTCATTTGGCAGTGTACATCCATCTCCTTTATAATAATAAAAGGGCACCAAGCGGCAGAGAGGTCTAAAGCGTTCACCATTCTGGATCACTGCTATCTTACTTCTGTCTGGGGCTTGGCTAATGTGTGTACGTGAGAAAGCTTGCCAGTAGATTCTTGTGGGTTGGTGGTTCTTCCTGGGGTTTTCCAGGGTTCTTACTCTACCAGTTAATACTGGCTGCCTATCTTGTGCTGAAAAATGGCGTTAAACCCTACAACAACAACAACATAATAATAAAGGCATTTAAATGGCATTAAACCCTACAACAACAACAACATAATAATAAAGGCATTTAAATGGCGTTAAACCCTACATAAACAACAACATAATAATAAAGGCATTTGTAATACACAAGTTTACTAGCTGAAAGAAAAAATATTGCCACCACTTCTACATTGGCCTGCCCACTTTTTATTTTATTTTTCCTGTCTATACCTCTCATGTACTTCCGATACATTTCCACAGAAGGTGGATGACTAACTTCATCTCTGCTTCCACCTGCAAGCCATCAGAAGGTGGATCCATCTCCAGAAGGGTCTGGGTTAAATTAAATTGAATTGAAATTAAATTAAATTGAAATGTAAAACAATGCTAAAAATTATGTTCTTTGAAAAATGGTTAGATTCGACTTAATTTGTCCAAGTTAGTATCTTTAACACTATGCCGAACAGCAGATTAAAAGAATAATTTAGTTGTAGAGATTGTTTCCAATTGATTTTATTTGTGACAGGATGCACCATTTTATGAAAGCTTTAGTGAAGTATTAATGCATGCTGCAAATACAGTGACTACTTCATCTCACTGATATATGTTCATATTTTCTTCCCTTTGAAAGTTTCATTCAGTACACTGTTTCATCTATTATTTGGCTTACTATAGTGCAAGTCTTGTGTTTTGCAGAGCACGATCACTCTCACATGCCATCATACTCCCTAACTTGCTTCCAGGCTAACATTCCATCGCTGTCCCCAATATTATTGTTCAAAACTTTTTAATTTTTTTTCCTAGATTTCATGGCACTTGCCTTTCACAAAAACTGATATGTTGACAGGTTACACGATTTTAATATATGTAGTCATGTGCCATAAATGATGATGTTGTAAACATTTGCAGAGAGTAAATAACTCTCCTCAATACTATATGGAGAGCTTTTTGCAGCTCTCATGCACTTTACTAAACACAAGCCCTGAGAGTACACAACTACAGAACATGGAGAACAAAGTAGCTGCTTTTTATCTTGGCATACTGTTGGAATAAGGTTGCTTTGTTGTCTCAGATACTCTGATTGATGTCCACAGTTTATATGGAAACCCTAGAACATTAATCTAATTGATGGTGTATAGGAGAACAAATTAATACAGACATTTAATGAGTATGTATATGTGTGATACAGTGTGGATAGATGACAAGTACTATAGCAGGAAACGGTATGTTATAATATATTTTTATAGCTATATTGTACAATCAGGATTTATTGAGTGTGATCGTAACAATTAGAACAGCATAAATATTTCAAATGAAACAAATGTATGGCTCATTAGCTTCACAGACTGCATGTTGGAGTTGTATGTAATAAGTTGTATATGTTCATACAGATGAAGAGACATGATTACGCAGTTTCTGAGATAGTTGGGTCCATGATTGAGAACATGTTTGCCCAAATTCAAGTCCATGGCCTGGGCATGGTATTATAAACTTCCTGTATCACACCACATCCATATTTTGAATCCTGTCTTAATGGGATTACAGGGCATACATTGTTTCAATGAGTATTAAGATGTGAAATAATTTACAAACTGTCAGTTCATTTTTTGTCGTATCTGAAGTGATATACAAGGTGAAAGGTATATTTAATTTACCATTTAAATTGTTTATTATATATAAATGTTTAGCAGGTAACAAAATACCTTTTATTTTTTGTAATATTCTGCTGTCAGGTTTAATGTTTTTGTACACGAATGAAATTTTAAAAAGCATTATAAACCACATTTGACGATGAAATTAAAATAATTACTTTTATATTTCACCATAAGCTCATCAATTGTCAATTTCTGCCTGGGGCTATATACTTTGTGCAGTCAGTCATACATTGGTTCACCATGTTGTACTTCATTGGTATTGTTATATAGATGGAAATACTGATGAAGTTTGGCAAATCTGTGTGTGATGTTTGTGATTTAGATTTTTAACGTAGCATTAACAATTTTTCAGTCATGTCGTTACGATGTCACATTGTGGCAGTTTTTAGTGATGTCTAGCACTGGGTCTTCATGCTGCAGACATGCAACATCATGTCCCACCGAGTCACATTATCCTGACACCAAACTGACCAATCGTACACTAACCCCCTAATGCTGGCACCAAGCGAGGCAGCAGCTAGTACCATTTTTGTAAGTCTTTTGGTATGACTTGGTTGGGGTTCGAACCCGTGACCTCCTGCATCCCAGGTGGATGCTCTAACCACTTAGGCCACCAGAGCAGTCCGGCAAATCTGTTCACAGACATCTTTGAATCCACTGTTGCCTGTGAGTGGATCAGAGGACCAATACTGTCTATATGAAGGGAGCTGATTTACTCCCATTAAAATATTAAGGCCAAGAATGACTTTGACTAAGTTCCTTAAATGAAGTTGGTGCCATCTTTTATCTGGCATTTCTGGTGTGCATATAAATTTGTTCTGCACAGTCCTCAAAGAATGATTGTTCCAAGAAAATTTGGGCATGTTCAATAGGTCCAACATCAATATGAAGGGTGTGGTTTGGCCCCAATATCAAAGCAAATTTTTCAGGATCAACTTGTTCGAGATTATTTGTACAAAATACCTTATTTTTCAAGCTGTTTGGCTTTCGGGATTTCATTTGACTAAACTTTCCCTCTGCATCAGAAAAATCAGAGTACACATTATCCGAGTCACCTTCATGGGACTGTACATCCATATCATTGTCCCCATCATGGGACTGTACATCCATATCATTGTCACTATCATGGAGCTGTACATCCATATCAGTGTCACTGTCATGGGGTTGTAAATTAATACCAGAGTCACTAACATAAAAAATGCATGATAATTCATTGCTGTTGATACTTGTTTTGTCAGTATTATCAAAGGAAACCTTGCATACTTTACTAAACCGGCGGAACCAACTTACTGTCATGACAATTATTGTCAGAATCCACATTGAAATTGCCATCGTGGTAGATGCTGATAATGATGACGAGATCAATATTTCTGAGTGTATAACCAGTATAAAATTGTTTTAAATAAAAATTTATATTTTACAAAAGTCATGTAAAACATATTGCAGGTTTATGAAAGCTGTGTACATTAAAGACATGGAACAATAGACAACATGCTGGACTGAAAATATCTTTCTTGTTCAGGACAAAATAATGTAGTTATTTTACAAAAAAATGGATGACATACCTCGTTTAAATGTGTATCTGCAATTTTTAATCTAATTTATGCTATTTACATGCACTTTAATGTAATCAAAGTAATATTAACAGTAGATTACCCGTGAAATGAAGGAGTATACACACCACCAAAGTTATGTGCAGAAGCATGTGACCACTTGGATTTTCCATGTTACTAAAAATAGATACTGCCCTAGAAGCCAGTGATTGTTCTTTTATATATTTTGTGTCAGAAAATTAATATGGACCGCTCCGATGGCCTAGTGGTTAGAGTGTCCGCCTCTAATGCAGGAGGTTGTGGGTTCGAGCCACAGCCGAGTGGTACCAAAGACTTGTAAAAATGGCACTAGCAGCTGCCTCGATTGGCACTCAGCATTAAGAGGTTAATGTTAGGACTGGTCGGCCTGGTGTCAGGATAATATGTGACTGGGTGGACATCATGCTATCTGCAGCATGATGCCGCAGTGCTAGACATCACTATAAACTGTTATTCTGCAGACATCATAACGACATGACTGAAAAATTGTTAAAGCTATGTTAAAAATCCAAAACAAACACGAACACACACACACACACAAAATTAATGAAAATGCTTGATGCAAAATAAAATATTTTAACTGAAGTAAAATTAGACGAGTCTGTCATTCTTATCTTGATAAATTTACAAACAATTTATCAAGGTTAACAATTGACATGTGCTAAGCCTGGTTACCATGCTGCTTCCATGTATTTCAGTTTTTCTCATATTTTGGATCAACATTTTTTTAATAAATTTATATTTTTAGGCATGGAGGAACATAGCTGAATTGTAGTATAAATTTGGAAAAAGAATCCTGATTTCTGTATATTGTCTTTGTGGAATGTAAACCATGTTTACAAATGTCAGACATAATGAAACGTTGTTTGAGAATTAAGTAAACAGCCTATAAAAGTATCATTTGCAAATAAATAAATAATGGCTTTATTTCAATCACAGTTTTAATATGCTCATCTGTACATGTTCTAGTTGTAGTAATGGAGGAAAAGTCTATATTACAATCACTCGGAGCATCTGAAGTGATTGTGGTATAAAAGACGTCATCATGCAGTAAAGGGGATGGTGTCAAAAGGCTAATGCAGTTGTTAACAACCCTCCCATTTTGTTAACTTCAAAATTCAAACCACTGTTTATCCAAAGGTTTGTTCTTAGTGTTTGTTTCAACACTCAAGCATGGTGAGGACACAGGTGCAGTTGTCACTTTTTTCAGCAGTGGTATTGTTATCAACAATGTTGAAGTTTTGGATTGAAGTTTTTGAAAGTCATTTAACTTACTTTTCTTGCAGCAGTAAAGTGAGACTCTTTCATAATATGACTTTAGGTATCAATTTTACAGTGGTATGCTATGAGTTCCTGTCTGGTCTGCATCACTTGCTTAATAATGACAGTGAATAATGTTATTTCATTAAAGTTTTTGAAAGTTGCATATCTTCTCACGACAAACTGGCTGTGTTCAGCTATCACTTGAAGATAATATTACTATGGGTCTAAAATTCATAATCTCATGTGCTAGGAGAAAATTGGCATCCAGTTGGACTGAGAAAATTGTCATACGGTAGCACTGACAAACTTGCCATACAGTAGGACTAAGAATAGTGCCAAACAGTAGTACTGATGAAAATGCCATACAGTAGAATGGACAAAATTATCACAGTGGTGCTGATGAAAATGCCATGTGGTAGGACAGACAAATTTACCATACAGTAGGACTGACAAAATTGCCATACAAAAAGACAGACAAAATTGCCATACATAATGACTGACAGAATTGCCATATAGTAGCATACATGCCAGCCATTACACTTTTGGTTTAATCATTACACTTTTTTCAGCAAATTACGTTTACCACAAGGCTGCATATGGATTACGCTTTTTTGCTACATTAAAAACTAAAATAAAAATAAAGCAGTAAAAGTTGTTTTTGTCATTTTTTCATCTCTTTAATTCTACTCATATAAATTTGAGAATATTCTTAAAAAGGGGACTGCTGTGTAAGAATAGTGCAAGAAGACTTTCCATATTTTGCTATTTATAACAACTGTATATGACCCCATTTTCAAGAAAACAGGGTTTCTTTAAAAATTTACTTTGCCCAACAGATTCATTTTATTGATAAGCTAGTTAGTTAGTGAACCAGTCTATATTTTTAAAGAAAATGGTGCCAGATGTTAAGTGAAACGCGTACACTGTGAGTGAAAATGTTAGAGCAAATGGATCTTTTCAAACTAAAAAAATTAGATTAGAAAAGTGACAAATCAACACCGCTTTACAAACTTTAAAAGAAGAATATGCAGGTGATATAATGCAGCACTCTGAGCACCTGACCGTGATCATTGCAGAATTCCAGTTCACAATCATTCAGCCAAAGTTACACATGTACACAAGTTGAAGTGAGTGCTGAATTTTTCAGTTTATTTTGTGTTCGTATTCTGGATCTAATCCATATGGATTTTGCCCTTTGTGACAAGAATTTTGACCAGCTGTAGAACCAGGTTAGTCATAAAAATGTATTTTTTTCATATGTGCTGTAATTCTGGGATGTAATATATAGATTACTCTGTTTATGCCCAAATTACACTTTTTCACCACTTATAATAACAATAATTACGTTTATTTGTCGGGGGGGGGGTTGGCATGTATGCAGTAGGACTGACAAAACTGCTATACAGTAAGATTTACTTCATAATGCCATATAATGCTTCAGACATTTTTGTCTATGAGCAGGTGTCAGATTCACATGGACAGATATTTGCTTCGATGCCCACCTCATTTACTGCCACACCAACATCCCAAGTGGTAGTCAACACTGCAGGGTTATCTGCTTCATTGGCAGGAAGCCAGAACTTTGTACAGACACAGTTAGTCCAGCAGCCGAGCAGTGTCATCCAGGGGGCACAGGTTGTTCAACAGGTACACAAATTGGGTTTATTTTTTCCTGATAGTGTTACCCCCTGAATATTTTCTAAAGGGTCGGATAGGAAATTTGGAAGGCTGTAGAGAGAAAACAGAAACTAATATACAATGAAAGATGACAGCAAAATGACAATTCTTTAAGGACTGTTCCAATAAAACATACATGTGATCCAGGGAAGGCACTTTTCAGTGTGGAGTAGACACCCACATATGCAATTTAGAATATGTCATCATTTCTCAAAATTTCCAACTTTATTAAAAAGAAGGAACTTGTTCTGTCCTGCATCAACCATGATGCTAGAAAATATCCACATTCACAAGCAAAAGGCAGTGACATAATACAGTGTTTTTGCAGGTACAGGTACAGGTTTTTGCATTTAACCCATTTTATCCTGAATACGACTATGGACGTAATACCTCATTCTATCCTGAATACACCTGTGGTCGTAGTATCCCATTTTATCCTGAATAAGACTACGGTCGTACTCTACTACATATGTTTGTAGCATCGCTAGAAACACGTGTTGTACGTCACAAATATTTGTGTACTTCTTCACCAACACAGGAAATGGTTAAAGCACGCATGCGCAGTGAAATTTTAAAAAGAAATGGTTGGAAAAGAAATTGTTGGATTGAAAATCGATCGATAAAATGATGGACAACAACACAGATGTAAACATGGATGTTGATAGCAATTGTAGCGACATTGAAGTTGACGATTTGGATGAATCTGATGATAATATTGACTTAAATGATGGGTTAGAATTGAATCAAGTTGATGAAAGAGATGATGCATGGCTTCATGCACTTTTCGACAGTGATTCGGACAATGAAGCTGACTTTGAAGGCTTTCAAGAGGAATGGGTCCGGGATGATTTTTCACCTCAGTTGCAGCAACGATTTAAATTGAGAGAAGGGGCAACTGTTCAACACCCAGAAGAAGCCGATGCACAACATTACTTTGAGTTACTTTGGGATGATTTAATCTGGAAAAAACTGAACAGGAGCATAGAAAAAATCCCCCCCCCCCAACCAAAGACACCAAGATGGACGCCAGTCGATATTCCCACAATGAAGGCCTTTATAGGCTTATGTTTTGCCATAGGAATAATTCATCTTTCATCAAGACATAATTATTGGCAACAAAATAAGTATATATTTGTTACATCCTTCAATAAAACCGTGTCTCGTGACAGATTTGATCTGATTTGGAGATACTTGCATCTCCATGACAACGAAGAACAAGCTGCAGAGACTCAGCCAGAGGGAAGACTAGATAAATTAAAGAAAATTAGATGGTACCTGGATTATTTAGATGAACTTAGATTTTGTGTTTGGCAAGATACAAAAGCTGTTTGTGTCTTGTCAAATTTTCATGACCCATCATCACGTGGCTTTGTAAACAGACATTCTGGTATGGCAGTTCAGCAACAGGTTGAAGTTCCCAAAATGCTATCAGATTACCACCAAAACATGAAGGGAGTAGATCTCTGTGACCAGATGGTTGGGTACTATCTTCATCACCAGTCAAAAAAATGGTGGCGTCAAATTTTCTTTTACCTAATGGAAACTTCAGCGCACAATTTGTATGTGATTGCACAGGACACAAATCCAGAGGAAGTCAAAAGTATGTGGCCAACATTTCAGAGCTATCTGGAGGACTTAGTTGCATCTCTGGTTGGTGACACTAGAGCTGGAAAGGCTGCAGCACTTGTTCCACAGCCTACCAGAGTAACAGTGCAACATACCATTGAAAAAATATTTGACCAAAAAAACCTGTCATGAATGTTCACTGGCCGCTCAACCTGGAGAGAGAAGAGGGGTGACAAAATTTGGTTGCAAGGAATGCAGTGTCCCTGTTCATACTGAATGCCAGGGAAAACACATTACTAGGTGTATACCGTAAATGCTTAAAAGCTGATGTTTAGACAACAACTGATGTAGAATTGGCAGTTTTAAAAATGAAGTACATTTTTGCAATGTGATGTGGACATTTTTTATTCACCATTAAAGTAATATTGTTATTACTGACATAGTGATGATGTGGACTTCAAAATTTGGACAAAAATTCTACTGATTAATTACCTTTGTCTTATTGAAAGATTTCTAGGATTAATTTGTGACAAGTTTTCATGAGAAACTGCACGCTGAAGTACATGTTCTAGAATGTGAAGTAAACAAATTGTTCCAGGTGTTTTGTTGTCCAATTTTAGTACAGTTATTATAACTTTTGAACTAACAGCCCTAGAAACTTCAAATTTGGACCAAAATACTAGAAATAGAATTATCTTTATTTTATTCACATACTGTTTGGAGCATTTCATTCATCTTCATGAACAAAAGATTTACTGAACATCATGGTAAGTTTTTTAATATTTTTTTTTTTTTTTCTTTCAAGTCATATTTCAAAATACAGTTGTGAGCATGTACATTGGTAAATGGTAACAAAACATATATCATTGTATTGCAAATTCTTATTACCTTTTCAGAGATACATAGTTTTATATATTTTAGCAAAGAAATAACAATGTTACAACATTTTTAGTAAACATGGTGAAGGTCATCACAATTTCTGCTGCTACTGCTGTATGATGCTCCGTTTTACCATAATGTATTTAGAATTGCTTCTCGGGAATCAGGCACTGCAGTTGAAATTGGTAAAGAGGATAAAATGGGTTAACCAATAGGAGTGATGTTTTTTGATCTATCAAAGATTGGTTATATTTAAAATAACATTGTTTTATACAGAAAAAGAAATAACTAAATCTGTTTTATTGATATGTATTCCCAACCTGGTTATAAACAAATGGAATATTGAACTATTTAACTCATCGCCCCCCACTTCGCACTGTCAGTGTTATATCCCATTCTTAATTTTTGAAAAGGACGTTGGTAGTTTTTGCCCACACTTATGCTGCAGTAAATGTTGCTTTTAGATCCATTGTGCATAAGTTGTCGAGGGAGAGGTTAGCACTTTATACTTGTGGTCCAGGGAAGGCACAGCTGGTTTTCATTTGTAGTTGTTCATCATATTAGATATCATTTATCAGCAGCTGTGACACTTGCGAAGAACGAGTCTTAGTTAAAACCCAACAGCTGTTCAAAATGCCGATTTTCTCTTTAGGTTCCCATAAAATAGTGTTGCATCGGAATGATGCACTCGGTATTATTAGAGGTTTAATTGTGCTTAAGAATTGCCATTTATAGTGTAAACATTGCATAAACCCTTGCAATGTAAAGAAAGGATTATGGCTTTAATGTTTAAGAGCATTCAAATAAAATCCAGATGTGAATTGTTTTCTTAAACCTATTAAAAGTTGGATTTGCATGGCAATGGATTCACATATTTCTACCTTTGTATGATCATGTTTTCCCATGTAAAACAGATGTTGCGAATACCTTTCACTCTTTCATTAAGTCACTGCTTTCTTTCATCAAATGACTGTCTACTAGGATCATAATGTGCAAAAACTGGCAAAAATCACCTGATTTCCATTATAACTTAGCATTATTTCACCTTAATGAACATAAACAATAATTACAACACATTTACAACCTGAAACATGCAGGAGGTAAGTTAGTGTCGCTATATATTGCCATATTAACATGACAGCCATGACACTGGTCATGGAATACTGATAGTTGTTTGAATGTCATTTGCAGTGTAAACTTAACTGTTATGCTCTTTTGTAACGTGGAAATTTTCTGAACAAGTTTTGTTCAAAAGATGCATGATTATTTACAATACTTTTTTTACCCTCATTTCTTTTTCATCAGTATAAGAAAAATAATCCTGCATTATGCATCAGAGTAGAATAGGAAAACTCCACTCTGTATCAGAACTTTTTTTGACATGAAATGCTGACCTTTTGGTGGAATTTTCATATCCAACACTGATGCATATGAAGAATTCTATTAGTATTGCATTTAACTCCCATAATAAAATACAGCGAGGCCTGTCCATCAGGGTCAGTCAAGCAACTACTAAATTGCGTAATTTATGGGCAGGTCACTTGTATGTACAGATTGAAAATGGTAAATGCGTATGTCATTTTATACATATCCACTTAGGCAGGTCCCACGATATTAGATCTTTCATTAACTGATGCTCCCAAGATTTTGTTTTATGGGACCTTTAGATACTTATATTAGTAAAGTTTTCTTTCCTCCTTTCAGAGCTGCATTTTCGAGTTAATAAAAAGGCTGATTTTCGAACTGTCCTTGAATTAAATATTTTTTTTAGAATCTTATCTACATATGTGTTCAGTTATATTTTAAAATTCAGATTTTTTCAGTTGACTTTGATTCTTTACCTCCTTTTATGTGAATTAATTTGAAAATGCTTGCTGGCAATGCACATGGGTCAATGTAATGTGATTTTATTTTCCATTTGCAGCTATAGATAGTATTGGTTTGATTTAGACAGCTACTTGTAATGTTAAAATGAACAAAAATGTACATTTTTATGGGATTTTTTAATGCTGAAACCAAAGAATGCATCTAGAATGGTTATATGAATGATTTTAGCTTCCATGTATGCAAGATTTTCATTTATTCCACATGAGTTTTAACATTATATATGGATTATTCACCCATTTAGGTTCAGCAATCACAGCAGCAACAACAAGCAGTTGTACCTGGCAATGCTGCTACCACACTTGGAATTCCCCAGATGCTATTTTTAAACCAGATTACTGTTAATGGGCAGACTTCATTTGTATTAGTTGATGCAAACAACAAACCAGTACAACTTCCTCAGGGTATGTATGTGATTGTTTTTTTATTCTTCTCTCATTAATTTTATATTTCTAACTGATCTGGTCATAAACCAGAAGAGCATGTGGGAAGGCACGTTGTTCATCTGCCTGTTAGTACAAGTTTGTCATCACTACTCCTATGAAGTAACTTGGAAGATTGCCGTAAAACTTGATATACACACACTTTTGCCCCTAGATCAAGATAGTCAGAAATGAAAATGTTGCCAATCCAACATCCAGTAAAACCACCACACCAACCATCTTGAAACTCTGTCTCTGCTCCTCCTATAAGGATGGTCATATCACGATGCGATTTTCAAGAAAAGACTTCTAATGTTTGGTTAGTTGAAATGAAAATGGTTCCAATCTGACATCCGGTATTACCACCATTACAGCCATCTTGAGAATCTTGTTGTCACAGCTCCTGAATGGAAAGCCATATCAACATGGGGTTTCAACACATGACTTCTTATGATGCCTAGTTGGTCCTAAATAAAAATAGTGTTGATGTGGCATCCAGTATGGTCAGAGCAATTATCATGAAATCGTATCACTACACCTCGATGGATGGTTATAGCAACATGCTTTTTGTGGGGGGGTTTTCCATAGAAAACTTGCGATGTCTAGCTGTCCAAAATAAGAATATTGCTGATCTGACATCAAGAATGGCCACTGTGACAGTTTTTTTTACAGTCTCATTATCACTACTCCTGGATAGATGGTAATATTGGCGTTTCACCAAAAGACTTTTTATATGGATTGTTAGTCCTTTAATGAAAATATGGTCCAAATCTGACGTCGGATATGACAACTCCAGCTGACATCTTGAAAATCTAGTTATCACTGCTCTAAAATGTAGTCATATTGAGATCGCCAAAAGATTTCTGATCGTGTCTAGTTGGTCATAAATGATAATGATGCCAATATGACATCCAGTATGGCCATGGTGGAAGACATTTTGAAGATCTTGTTACTGCTACTCCTCCTGAATGCATGGTCATATCAAAATAGCATTTTCACCAAAGGTCTTCTAATGATGGCTAGTTGCTCCAAAATGAAAATGGTGCCCATCTTACATCCAGTGTGGCTGCCACAGTGGCCATCTTTACAAAAATTTTATTGCTGAGATGTTTTTGACATTCTGGAGATTAAAAAAAAGTGGTTTTATCTTCAGTTCCTGGAATGTCATCAAGATCTTAGTCAGGTTTGATTATTAGCATGGGGCACTTATAATAAGATGATTTTGCATTGGATTGACTGACCTTGTGAACACTTTGGAAGACATACTTCTGTTCCAGTTATGCTCAGACTTGAAATATGGGCTTATATCATCAGGATCATGGATCAAGAGAGAGTGAGAGCCATGCATATTAATGGGTTAATCTTGTATCTGATTGGCTGAGCTTGTTTCCATTCTAGAAGTTATAATTCAGATAAAATTTTTGTATATAGGCTTGTACCTTCCACAGATCCAGGCATATTAACAAGGTGATCTGCCATCTGATTGGCTGTGCTTGTTACCACTCTAGAAGTCATGTTTTTCATTGGATTTTGATAACACTTTGAATGCAGGCTTGTGTGATTAAGATCTCACACAGTTCGGATAAAGCACAGGATCCATGCCTATTAATGAGGTGATCTTGCTTGCGATTAACTGAACTTGTTACGACTCTCAAGACAGTATTTCCGATCAAATTTTTATCAAACTTTGTAAATATAGATGTATATTTCATTATTTTATTATGAGCATGATCTGTGCATATTAATGAAATGGTCTTGCATCTGATTGGCATGGGTTCGTGAATAGTCTAATATCGTCAAGACCTGTGTATATTTATGAGATTAGCTTGGGGGGGTGGAGTAACCACTCCAGATACTGTATAATAAGATTTTGATCAAACTTGGTAAATAGGCCAATGTCATCAAGATGATTGTGTGAAATTCATGCATATTAATGACTTGAATTTGCATCTGAATAGCATTCTGATCAGACTTGTTAAATAGTCTCATATTATCAAGATGTTGAATGAGTGATTAAGAGCTAGAGCTGTGCATAGTAATTTTCTAACCTTTTATCTCTGATTGGCAATGCCTTTTTACCATTGGAGACTGAGATTACAATCAGAATTCTTTACCTATTTGTAAATATGCTTATATTATCAGTGTTGGAATGGTTCTGTAATAAGTGAGATGTACACGTATTGATGAGATGCTTTGTATCCATATGGATGGACTTGTTACCTCTTTATATCTGACCACTCCAGTGGTTAGAGCATCCGCCTTGGACGTGGGAGGTTGCAGGTTCGAGCCACTGCCAAGTCCTGCCAAAGGCTTGTTACATATACCAATATATGTTACTCATACCAAAGACTTATAAAAATGGTAATAGCAGCTGCCTTGCTCTCAGCATGATGAGGTTAGTGATAGGACAGGTCGGTATGGTGTCAGGATAGTGTGACTGGGTGGGACATGATGCTCCATGTCTGCAGAATGATGCCCCAGTGCTGGACATCACTATAAACTGCCACACTGCAGACATAGTACCAATGTGACTGAAATTTTTTTAAACCTGTGTTAAAAATCTAAATCACCTCATTATATATAGAATCTGTCTTTCCTATCCAGTGTTTATCAAACTTGGAAAATGGGTTTATATCCTCAAGATCTTTGATAAGTTCTGTTGTGAGCAGGAGGCTGTGCACATTAATTATGCCTTTAACTCAGAGAGAATTTTATCAGAATTAATAAAATAGGTCAAGTTAGCATGATGTGATGTTTAGCTTGCCATATAGCTTACATAGGTTGTGTTCTTACAATATAAGCCTGCTTAATGAAATGGTCAACTGTTAAATTACATAAGCCAGGTGTGCTATTTCAAGCTCACTTGGGCCATCTGTTTTATATATCATTCTAGTGGTTTATGAAGATTTTTGTTACAATGACCTTGGCAGAAAGCTTTATATAACAACCACTCTGGTGTTTGTTTTCATGTCCTTGCATTCATTTGTATATTTTACCTTAATATATCTGTCCACACCATAGATTAACCTTAGTTTTAATGTTTTTTGTTTGTTTTTACTTTTATCTCAGTACCTTTTAACCCCATACTCACTATATTTGGAATATAGACCAGGGGTGGGGCTTAACATATAGGTCATGTACATATTTTGTTGTTACCTGTCTTGTAAATGTTTTGTTTCTTCTTGCTTTCTAGGTATTCAGGTCATCAATTTGCCATCACAGCCCATGGGTCAGCAGATAGCAATGGTAAGAAAATAAAGGTTGCATGGTAGCATTAGTTTGGGTGATAGTGGTGGTAGCAGTACTAGCAGTGGTGGTGATGGTATTAGTAATAGTAGCAGCAGCAGTTGTAAAACTAGCAGTAATAAGAAAAGGAAGAAAATCTGTAGTTTTCATTATTTCTAGATTTTTGGCACATTGGATTTCGTCACACAACACATAGCTTGATGTTTACTGTATGTTACTGAGAAAAGTATTTCTAATAATAAGGCACCTTCTGTATTGATCTCTTTTGACTTTTTGAAATTTGAAGGCCCATTAAGATAAGCGAAGGGACACAACTCATCCTGAAAGTTTTTCATTTTTGCAGGGAGTTTAGCACATCCTTCAAAGATACATGAGATGTTTTATAAACATGACACTCTTGTATGTTCTACATTTTATGTCTGTAAAACTGTTGCAATATATAATGTTTTGAGGGCAATTAATGTGATACATATTGGAATACAAGATGGTTGGCAATACCTGGCCCTAGTGGTTTTGCCTGAAACCCACAAGTCATATGTACTCCAAATACTTTATTTGAACTTTTTGAACCCAACAAAATAAAATCAAAATTTACAATTGAAAACAGTTTTTAGTAAAAGCACTAGAACAAAAGACCAGATAAATGTTGCATACAGTACCTTAATATAAGACAGAAATGACAACACTAAAATAAGTGACCTTGCTCTCATTGTCACTTTCTTTTCTGTGTACTCTGTGTTTAAAAAGTAAACAAATTCTAGTTGCCTCATGTTTCTTTTATGTGTACTTTGTACTTAAAAACAAATTATAGTTGCCCCCATGTTTCTTTTTTGTGTACCTTGTGCTTAAAAAAGAATTTCTAGTTGCCTGTTTCTTTTCTGTGTAGCTTATGCTAAAAAAGAAATGAATTCTAGTTGCCTCCATGTTTCTTTTCTGTGTACCCAGTGCTTACTAAAAAAATTTTAGTTGCCCCCGTTTCTTTTTGGTGTACCTTATGCTTAAAAAAAATTCCAGTTGCCCCCATCTTTCTTTTCTGTTTACCCTGTGCTTAAAAAATAAATTCTAGTAGTCCCCATATTTCTTTTATAGTTTTATAAATTATGGTAAATACATCATGACAGTTTGCTGGCAATACAAAATGTTCTTCAGAGCCCTTGTTACTTGTGTCTGTATTAAAAGTTGTGTCTTTTCCAGCCTGGTGACACTGGGGAGGAACCTCTGTATGTAAATGCCAAACAGTATCATCGCATTCTGAAACGAAGACAGGCAAGAGCAAAACTTGAAGCCTTAGGGAAAATTCCAAAGGAGAGACAGGTATTTACATCTACCGTATATACTCAGTGATAAATCTAGGACAGTTGCATACAACATAGACTCAGATATGCCTTCACATAATGTATCAGTAGATCGGGGTCTTCGATGTTTGTTCTACTGACTAGTGTTAACAGACTCCATAATCCCAAATCTGCTGGTGCATTACATGATGGCAGACCTCGGTATATGCAGTTTGCAGTTGGATCTGACTTTAAAGCAAGTAAATTATTTCTCATAATGATAATTGTTATAATAATAATGATGATAATAATGGAATAGATAATAGTATATTCTGTAAGTTCTACTAACAACTTTAATTTTGAAAATTCGTAAATAATCTTTTTTACATAATGGTCAGCCGATATTGGTTCCTGAAGGTGAAGATATATTTTAGTAGCTGGAAAATATCATTCATAATTATCAAGGATAAAACTCTATTTGGCTTGTCTTTTCCTGGAACTGAGGAGCTTAGTATGATAGACCAAGTTCTTCTCCAATACAGAGAACCGGTTGCTTGGTTGAGTTAAATTTACATGTCATACTGAGTATGGTTTCATTTCTTAATTGTAGATCATTTAATTGATTGCATTCTTTTACATCATATAGACCCTGGTGATTGTTCTCTCAATAGTCAGATTTAGGCACCAAAAGTTAGCAAGGCCCAGACCATATCTCCAGCAGTACAGCCTCAGCTTGTGCCATATATCATCTGACAGGGTACATTGATCTGTTTCCCAGTAGCAACATGGTAAAGTGGTTCATCTACATCATTCATGAACATTACTTCATGTAGACCCTGATGCTGACTGGCGATCATTCCCTCAATAGTTAAAATGGACTTCAACACCAGTAATCAACCAGCTCCAAACCATATCTTCAACTTAGTCACACCCTCAACCAACACCATCTATAACAGGACTGTGTATCATGGTCTTTTCTTCCCATTAAAACCTAATCTAAATGCCTATGTTTGACATCCAGTCATGCTTTGTCCAGTACGTGTTGTTATGGATGCCCAGTATAACCAGTACTGGATTGGGTGGATAAACATTACCAGACCCATTTAAGCATCATGAATTAGCACGAGATAGATCAATCACTGATCTTGGCTCTGTTGTGAAACATTACTGGCTCAAAGCAACTCGGCTTCCCGCATCATATAATCATTACAGACATTTTGGTGACACTAAGGAGAATGTCTGTATATTACTAGCATGGACAGATTCCTGGTTTCACTAACAATTCCCAACACAATCCTTCACCAGTTGTTGCTACTTTCACTGGAGGTTTCCTTGCCATTCCACTCATTCTGTTTTGAAGATATATACATAGCCTAGACACCTCTACATCTGATAGTAATTTGCATGCATTATCAATACAGCAGCTCAGCCCTCTCTATAATGCCATAGCATCCATTTGACACCAGACTGGAAAGAGATGCATGCTGCTAAAACACCATTGTAATGCCATCCTCAGATCCCACCCACTATCTACTGACCACTTATTTTAAGACCAGATGGAGAAGGTCAGAAAATGGGCCACAAAAATAGCACGCCATAGTTGTTCTTTTTGATATCCCTATGGGAGTAGGCAGGGAGTATTTACCCTTCACCACAGGACAGATGACACTCTGCCCCGTTGACCTGTGGGTATGACTAGAACACTATCACCTCGTTAGAAAGCAGCCATGTTCCTTCAGGACACAACTCCACACTGGGATCTTACTCCAAACCTTTTTAAGATCATAGCTCTCTAAACCAATACGTTTGAATGACTGAGTTCAGCAAAGACACCCTGAGATCAGTCCCCTCCACTGTACAGTAAAAAGTACAGGGTAAGCACTAGAAACTGCATGGACTATCTATTTTACTGTACAGTCCTGATCATGTATAAAGCCAAACTCAGGATTGTCTAGAACGAATTCTGCAAGTGTACGTAATACAACCCATAATATTATTAGTTGAGAGATTAATAAACTTGGCATGCTACTGAATTTTAATCAACTCTTTGAAAATATGAAACTATGTTAGGTGATTATTTGGGTAACTTCTACACCGTTTTAACATCTTTGACTAAAAGAACAAATTTTAGTCTCAGTGATTTTGTAAGCATGTACTTATTATGTAACATTGATATAACACCTTTACTTCCTCATAATAACATTAGTTCTACATCACATGCCTGGTACATACCTTGTGGATGGCTTACACTTGGGGTAAGGAAGAAGCCTATTGATTTTGAGGTCAAAGGTCAAGGCCACCATGACTGAAAGAAATTAAATGATTTTCACAAAACAGCATGAGTTCTACATCACATAATTTAGGAAGCAGTTTATTGATTTTGTTGTCAAAGAAGAAAAATGGTAGAGAACTATTAAACATTTGGTGCACATATAATGTGCATTTCAGGTGCCTGCATTGAAAGAAAGTAAAATGTTTTTAAAATTAGTAATTCTTGTAATAAAGATAAATTCACACCGCTACTTTTGGAAATACATTTAGCTGCCTCGTTAGGCTCTTAGCATTAAGAGGTTAGTGTTAGGACTGGTCGGCCTGGTGTCAGGATCATGTGACTGGGTGGGACACCATGCTAAATGTCTGTGGCATGATGCCCCAGTGCTAGACATCACTATAAACTGCCACACTGTAGACACAGACCAGCCAACTCTTATGATTTTGCTGTAAGTCTTACGAAAATTACCCTTAAAATACGGAATTATGACATACAAGCAAACACTATGGAAAAATGGCATCCAGAAAGTGATGCATGTTTAAGATGAAAAGCAACATAAGCTTCTAAAAAAGTGTTAATAATCAATGCAGAAGAATAAAAAGGAGTATTCAGATTCTTGTGAATAAAATCTGGAAAGGACACAATTACGTTTATTGGACATCACATGCCAATTTGTGTATGTCTCATGGTAGTAGATATGATTGCTGTCATCATGTGAAATGGAATAAGAATTTCCAAGAATTACGTCAAGTTGAGAGATAGCAACAAGCCATTGAGTTGCATAGGGTTTGGAACTAAAGTTTGTGCAACTGTACTAGTGGTAAATAAAGTCTACATGTACTTTACAAACTTTTCAGTTGAACATGATGTTTATTGTCACAGCATCAAACTTTTATTTACATTTCCAGCTTTACAATAGCAGTTATTGATATCTTGTTACATCTTACTGAAAACTGGTCAATCTTACAGAGAAAAATTAACTGCCTTACTGAGACGGACAAATCACACACACACACACACAATAACATTAAAAGGTTAAAAATAAACATCATTTCTTCTCCAAACCCTAGTAAGGTTATCTTTTTGTTCTTTTTAATGGCAAAGTTGGTATTCCCGGAGAAGCATATTATGTTTTTGAAAATTACTTGTTCACATGAATATATAGACTTCTCCTAAAATATTACAGTTGGCAAAACCTGCACTAGGGCTTTGGGAGGAAGTGAGAGTTATTCCTAATGTTTTGTAGCTGAATAAGTATTCTCAGAGAAGCCCATTTTATTCCTTAAAAATTACTTTTGCAGAAATATTTATATGAGTCAAGACATCGGCATGCCTTAAACAGACAGAGGGGATCTGGAGGTGTGTTTGTTCCAGGAGGGAAAGATTCGAACAATTATCGTGGTTCACAGCAAAGAAATGGAAAGTCTCACATTGACATTCATTCTAATGAGGATGGAGTACAGATTCCCATTGTTACACAAGCTTCTGACCTTATTGGAACAATAGGTACTTGATGTCCCATGGAGGAATTGAGAGGATATTTATTGACAAAGAATAATTTGTGCCCAATGCAATTATGACCAGTGTTTTGTACCTCAGTTTTGAATTTTAATCTTGATAAAGAACTTAGTGTAAGGGTAGCACATGTACAAAGGATGGGATCAAGAAATAAAAATTCATAGTTCATGCATTATAAGTCTTGATAATGTACCTTACATTTATCTGGCTTTAGCATTTGATAAAGCCATTTTGGAAGCTGTTGGATTAAAACATTCAAGTACTGTGTGGATCTACACCGTAAGGATAGGAAACAGTTATGTCAGAGATGTGGGAATTCTGAATTCCACATCTTTATCTTTTTTCCACGTTCCAGATTTTCAGTGATGCCAAAGCATATTCTGTCATGGACATGGTATACTACCACACAATAGTCTGTTCCTGCACAATGAACTCGGTACAATCTAAAAGCCAAGTTCCGCAAGTGTAATGTGATATACGATAGGTTAGTTCAGCATCTTAAGTCTCTGTCATTGGTTTTCATTGGAAGATATTGAGCAGACAGCACTAAATTTTTTGGTTCCTTACCAAAATTGGTAATGGTTGAAGAGGCATGTAACATATTTCACACATAGTTTATCATAGATTTTTATACATACACTATACTGTGACAGTGTGAAGTATGTTACAGGCCCCTGTGGGAATGGTAAGGAAGGATATAGTGGACAAGAAATCCAGTGATGTTGTGAAAATAGATAACAGTTATCAGGAATTGTTTGTAAATGATTGAGAAGCCGATTGATAGTGTGAAATTAGAGACTGTTCAGAAAACTGACAACATAAATCTAGCAAAGCTTACTGAAAAATATGTTGTAGAATAGAATCTGCACTGGCTGGAATCGTTGTAATTGGTATCGGATTGCACTGAAGAAAAATATTGATGTATGTTATCTTTTTTCACCTTACACTCCCTGAATTCAGTAGGTAGGAAGACTTTTTCATATTAAAGTGGGTATTAAATATCCTGGTATCTGCTAACATGGCATTGGCTATGGACCCCATAGATAGGCCCATGCCCCAAACCTACTTTAATTGCTTTTGTGGCTTTTTCGTCACACTACTGGTCATGTCAGAATGACATTTTGATTAGCCAATCAAAGCACCATATCAGGATTCTAACAGAATTTGATTAAAATCAGAATTCCACTGTTCTGGGTGAAGATCTGATTACAACCGCTTAGGTGTCATGTTCTGGTGACCTTTGAGTTAGCAAATGGCAATGCAGCTTTCAGAAATTTGAAAGTTAATCTGATAGGCACATGCTGATGCTCTTCAGTATACTGCTCAGTCTCCCAAACATAAAGATATAAGACTTCATCTGATTGGCTGATAAAATTAGTAATTATGTTATTAATAACGTACGTCACCAGAACATGACCCCTAAGCAGCTGCTGTCAGATCTTCACATAGGACAGTGGAGATCCGATTCTAATCAGATTGGATTCTAACAGTGAATTAGTTTTGCTCATGGTTGTGGAAGAAACCACTTGTATTGAACAAATAAACCCAAATCACATATGAAATGGAAATTTTGATTCATTGGAAATACTAATAGCATGTTCTAGCAAAGGCTAGGGTAGTATTAATTTCTGGTTTTAATCAGATTGTGATGGGAAATACTTTTTTTGCAGGCCTCGCACGTCACCATTTATATTTAATGTTAAATCTGATAGTAGCTAGATCTTATTCTTTCACTTTTTATCATATTAACGAGACCAGACATTGTCCATCAGTTTTGTAAGCAAGAAACTCAAGACCCAAACCACCCACCACCCCAAAAAGTCCTGCCCAAACCACCCACCCCAAAAATTTATTGTACTTTCCACCCACCTCAAAATCCACAGATCATACTTGCAGCTCATTGGTCTAAAAAAATTTTAGTAGTATAGAAGATGGACTTTGGTTAGAAAAAACCTTGACATTTCTGTGATTTTAACTTTAATCCAGTTCAGGTTAGGGTTGTTCCAGTTAAACAGTCTAGGGACTCAAGGGAGGCAATCTTGATGTGGAATAATCGCCCATAGATCCAATTTAGAATTTTTTCTGTCATTTTCAAGTGAACTTTTTGAGTGACAAGGGTGTTTTGGAACTTTTTTTAAAAAGAAATAAATGCCTTCCCTGGGTACCATGTGTTTAAATGGAACTGCCGTATTAGAATGTCAGAGTTTGGGAACTTTGAGCCTAAACTGGAGTTCTTTGTTCCTTAAAAGTGTTGGACAGTGGGGCAAGAGTTTACAGTAGAAGCCCTCATTCAGTTTTCTTCCTTTATATCTTGATGTGAACATGAGTGGATATATTGAGATGGCCAGTCTTGTTAGAGTATTATAGTATTTACATTATATACAAAATGATAATCAGAATGCCGGTTTCCATGACTTTTTTTTACCATCACTTGAGTAAACAAAGTGTCCACTACATTTATATATTGTTTGCTCTCATAATTGGTTTCCAGTACATTAGAATCTCTCTTGAAAGACCACCCTTTCTGGCAAACATTATTGGCCTTTCAAGATAGATGGTCTCTATTGAAAAGTTAAAAACTATGATCAATACATCTGCACTGAGAATGTGGTCTGTCAAGATAGGTTGTCTTTCAGGAGCAGTTTTACTGTATAAAGTTTTCAGAAAAAATGGGTGTGTCATTGGATAAGAGGAATTTCCATTTACACTTTTCCTTCTATTCATAGAGATGTCCGTCACACACACAGTATGTATGTAATGTGTATGTGTATATATACATACATACATACACACTCATACACACAATTCTGGAAAAAGATGATTTTTAGTGATAACACTTTATTTTTTGTTTTTGGACAGAGGGAAGCAAAAAGTATTTACTCAGTATAATTTACTGGTACATTGAGTATAGGTATAAATAAAAAAGAATGCACAGAACAAGAAACCAGTCAAAAACTTTAAATAGGTTCTAGGTGAAGGCAGAATTGAAAAACAAAGAAAGATGTAAATGATTCACAAGGGAACTAATGTTGACAGTTATATTTTTTTCAATAATGATGAAAACCTTGGGCATTAGAGTAATGGATACCAGTATATTCTGACTGGACCATAATTTTTGTCAACTTTACAGGCATGTAGAAGCTAATTGGAAATTTGCAGTTGGATTTTAGAAGTTTGTTCTTTTTTAAATGGCTGTTGTCCATTTTTGATGGTGGCTGATTCTCTAAAATCGACCTTGGGATTCCTGAAAAGTGTACTTTTCAGATGACATCTCTACATTGACAGAATTCAGCATCATAACAAAACAAATCAATACTGGTGTACCAGTCTTCAACTTCATGTTTAAAAACATTTTGAAACATATGTCAGATGAATAAAAAGAAATACATTTCTGTAAAATGGTGCCTACAGAATATTTTGTATAAAATTTTGTTATCATGTTAATGAGAAAAAAGTAATACATTTGTAGTCCTTACACAGCATTTATTTAAAAATGAAAATTTTAGCAAAAGTTTAGATTGGCTTAGATACAGTAAATACTTTTTGCCTTCAAGTTTAGATTAAAATAACATCTTGTGACACAGGAAACAGCAGGTTGTTAGTTCACAACATTGGAAAGGAACTTTTTGTGTATTCATTCACCCTTTTTGTATTCTTTGACAATATATGTAAACAACGGATAAATATAGTTTTGTTTATTCGTTAGATATATTATCAGAACTTCAATTTTAAAATGGTTAAATCAGTGCCTTAAATCATCTTGAAAGTTAACATTTTGTTAATAAGTGCTGGCAAGTGCTTGAATTGTATCAGACTCGCATTTGAACTACACATATTACACAGTAGCTCAGTAGGCAAATAGCACCTTGCTTCAGTTTCCTCTGCATAAAGCCAACACTGTGTTTAATGAGCCCTTAAAGCCAGCAAAATTTAAAAAATAAATGCTACAAAACAGCCTGTCATTTGTACTATGTATAATGCTTTTATGTTAGAATCTATTCATAGATGGTAAAGGGGTTTTCCCCTTAGATGTTATACATAAATGGTGGAAGGGTTTTTCCCTATGGGGAACATATAAAACTTGAAATTCAATTGATAGTTTCAATTTTCTTCATGAAATGTGCTGCAATCATGAGGCAACCAAATGAGTGTTCTTTGTCTGGTAAAAACTACGTATTGCTGAAAAATATCCCTTTGCTGTATAAAGCTCACCAGAACCTTACAATATTGTGTACATCTGTTCAGTCTACATGTATTAGTGACATTTATTGAGTATATATGGTTAATTGAAAAATTACAAGAACAAGGTAGTACTTTTTCATCACATGACCGTGACTCATTTCTACCTAAACAATTGCCATTTTTTGGCTGAAAAACAGAATGAGAATGTAATTGGGTTGAAGATGGCTGCTCTCTTCCCCCCCCCCCCCTTTGCAGTCCACGGAATGTACAATAGGTCAATTGCACCCTTCTGCATGAAGTAAAAGGCAGCTAAAGGAGGCAGCCTTTGTGCCTCTGGATGCATCATGTAACTTTGTGCCTTCGGATGCATCATGTAATGACATTCCAGCAGAGAAGGTGTTTAACTTTTTACAAGATCAGTCAATATAAAAAATCATGACTTTAAATTGTATCCTGAAAATGTTTGCCAAAGTTTTTCAAAAGTCTTGAATTTTGCCACCAGAACTGTATGAAACTTGTGTAGTGTATTTTTTGTCCAAATTTGATAATTAACTTTTGAGTTCTTTTTTTTCAAGTATTTTCAAATGAGAAGCAAAAAACTTAATGTAAGGTTAAATCTCCAAAGCTAATCAGAGTGCAGTTACCTTTATTTGCAGTTATTTCTTATGCAGCAGCAGTAAGTGCATCTTTTTTGTTTATTACTTCATTGAATTTCCCTTTTAAAATAGATTTGGATTTTAAATCCCCCCCCCCCCCATGGCTAGTCTGAAATGCACTTGCTCTAATCATTGTAAAAAATATGCATGGTTTAAAACATGCACACATGCAAGCATTTGAAACGTACACACACACATCTCATATGTAGATCTGCAAGCATGAGTATACATCTCACCAAGACGAGTTAACTTATTCAGTTTGTGAATTGGGCAGAGTTGGCTGCCTCGTGTATTAACAGGTGCAAGATTGAAAGAAATTTACTTTAGAAATGCTGTATTCATTATGTTGTGTGACAAGGATAAGGACGACTGTCTGGTGAAATGCATCAGAAAAAAGGAGTTTATTTTGAAATGAAAAAAGATGACTAAAATTTTGGTGATAAAACTAGAATACTGTATATTGTACTAATTTATTCTCACTTTCAAACGGTGTGGTGGTGGTGTATGCTTTTGTTAGACAGGATCATATTTTATGAATGTCTGGTGTTTTGACCATTTCTTGTTGGACTTAACTTGCAAGGGAGTATAAATGGTAGTTAGAAAAATTACTTTTCTAAAAATCATCACAAAATCAATAAAAATTCCAGGAACTGCAGTGACAGTCACACAGGTTTAATATGGACTGGCATCACAGTCCTGATGTCTCAATTCCATGATGTCTTGCTAAATCAGCTAATGCAAACACTTCCAAGAAGCTTCCACTCACTAGTCAGATTGTGCTCAATGCATATTTTGTATTCATATTTGTAAAATTCGTCAAGTTTCATGACTGAGCTAAATTTATTTTATTGAGGGAATCATTGGTTCAGGAACCACAGGATGTATGAGGCACTAATCAAAATGTCCTATATCTTGAAAAGGACTAGTTTTTAGCACAAATCTAAAAATCAGACTCGAAAATTAAATTCGACATTTCAGTAACTTTATTAAGTATGCAGTTTTCAGGTGTGAAGCATATAATTATTGTATATATTTGCGTACATGTTCAGTTAAATGAAACTTCACGGACCCAGATCTGTGGTCACATAATGTACTGGCAGATCTGGATCTATGCGGTTAGAAGTAATCAGCACATTTTGATCCAAACATACCTTGTGGGGATTAGTTCGGTTTGGTGCTTTACAGCACCAAAACACAAATAAGTTATTTAGTTAAGAATCAGTTGGAGTAAAAAGCCTTGTTGAAAGGGCACTCCACAGTGGGTGACCCAAGTTGATCCAATGGTAGGATTTGAACCTGCAGTTTTTTTTGGTCACAAGATGAGTACACCAACCACAACCACCCTGGCTCCTTACCTTGTGGAGAGAAAGCAACTGCTACACACCCAGATATAAAGATTGTCATAGTACACTGTCACCATGCATGCCTGGTAATGTTAGTAACTTTGAGGTTTATGTCAGTCTTAAAAACAGTTAATATATGTGTATCATTGGATGGAACCATATTGGGAGAGAGTATAAACCTCTACACTGGAGAGCTCCTAAAATAGACAACGAATCAGTTCCTCTAGCTTGTACATACATGTGACAATGACAGTGTGATGATATTGTCAGTGTACACTTACGATGATGAACTTTGACAGGAAATTTAGTTGTATCATAATTTTCTCAGTGGACAGTGTCTGTATTATATTAAATATGGTAGCTTACAAAATAAAGACATCAAACCTGTTTACATAAGTCCCTCATAATTGTTAAAGTGTTGAAGCTTTCTACTTCACTCGAGTAGGAAAAATGTTTGCTTTGCTTTGCCCCTTAGTTAAATTTGACAAGTTTTCTGTACCTGCATGCTTATTATTCATGACAACACACTGATTACTAACATGTAAGTTGGATCACAACGACACTGATCTACTATTGCATAATGTGCTGTAGATCAGGGTCAGTGTTCTGATGACTAGTCCAAGCAAACAACATGGAACATAAATCCTGATCTAGAGTTTTTGCATAATCTGCTGGTAGATTGGGGTCAGTGTTCACTTTTGTTTGTTCTAATGACTAGTCCAAGCAAACAACATAGACCCTGATCTAGTGTTGCATAATGTGCAGGTATATTGAAAACACTGCTATTTGTTCTAATGACTAGTCCTAGCGAACAGTGTCGACAGTTTCAGGCACATGTTGACAAGTCAGGGTATGTGCATTTTGCAGTTGGGTTTGACTTGTACACAAATATATATGATAAATTCAAGGCTACAATATTTATTGCTCTTGACAGATTTAAAATGTTACTACATGTGCAAAGTTTTGTCAGTCTAGTGAAACCAGCCAGTTGTATTCTGGCTCCCCATTTGTATCATAAACAAGGAATGTCAATGAAATGCTTCTGAAAATAATCCAGGAAATCTGTCCTCAGAAAGTGTTTTTTCATTATAAAAAGGCATTCTTGTAAACGAATGTTTAATTGACAAGATTTCACGATAGATACATGTATCTTAGAATGTGAATAAATATTAATTTAAACTACTACTAAAGGAAAAAATTTTATGCATATCATGACCGAAGTATAACAAGTTTTTACCAAGTTTATTCTTAGCTTAAATCTCAATTGTGGAATGGCGACTAAGTTGGATTGTTTTTTGATGCAGAGATTTATAGTCTGTAAAATATATTGTGTCCTATCATTTACATGCTTATGACAATGTTTACAATGGAAATTAAAACACTAAGCAAGATATTGGAGAATTATAGTTGATTGTGACTAATTTGTAAAATATATTTGTAAGTATTCAGTTGCCATCATTTACATACGTTCAATAAATAAATTTTCTGAAAGAATTTACCATGAGTTCATCCTTCCTTTCAGGTTCAACTTTCTTCTTACAAATCAAAGTTCACATTACTAAATGTTTACTTCCAAGTATTTACTCCAGATTTAAAGCAGAAAATTAAAGGGTTTTGGGGATGGAATTAGATGTACTTTTTTCTAGACCAGAAGAACTTGTGCGCTGGCCTTTCATACACTGGTCTGTTGAGACAAGTTTTCACTATTACTGAACAACCAGGAGTGTTGCCACCAAAATTTACAGATATTTTCAGTTTTAGGTCTGATTGGTTCTAAATGAAAATAGTACCCCCTGGACATCCATTATGGCCACAACAATACCACTGCTAAATAAATGGTAATATTGACATGGGGTTTCACTGAAAGATTTCTTACAATGACAATGTTTACCTTAGAAATCCAATATGGATGATATACCAATAATGGATTTTCACGAAGACTCGTGTGATGTCTTCTTGGTCTTAAAGTGGTGCTGATCCAACATCCAGTGTGGTTTTAGTTTTGTCACTGCTTCTCCTGAAGATGGGGGTTTCATTAAAAGACTTCTTACGACGTCTACACATAGTAGTAAATGAAAAAAATGGTGCAGATCCAAGATGGCCACTATGGTGGTAATTTTGAAAATCTTGTTTGATACTCCTGAACATTTGGTCAAATGGGTATGAAGTATTCATAAAAAGGCTTCTTGTACTGTCATTTTGGCCCTAAATGAAAATGGAGCTGGTCTGACTATTGATATGGCCACCATGGTAGCCATCTTTAAAATCATAAAAGTACACCTTCTAAACAGATGGTCACAAAAGCATTTGGGTTTTCACCAAGAGACTTGTGATGACATCTTGTTGACCCCCGGTCTTGCCATTGCTACATCTGAATGGAAGGTCATATTGACATGGGGGGTTTTATGATGTTTACTTGGTCCTAAATGAAAATAGTTTTGATCTTTTATCCAATGTGGTCACCAAATGGTTTCAACACTAGGCAATTACAAAAGAAACAGTCTTGGATTCATTGAAATTCTTTTTTTGGCCAGCCAAGTATCAGGCCCTTCAAGGTACTCTTTGTTTCCTTGAGAAGGCCTGCATGTGTACAGCAGATCTATAGGGTGGTATAGAACTTGTACAACTTGATAATAAACCACTACAAATAAATGATCAATCCATCAAGCTATATTTTTGTTAACCTTTAGTCACTCAGGAATTATTTTTGCTGAACTGTTCTTTAACTCGCTCATTAATGATACTAAAGTATTGATATATTTATTTGTCTGCTTACTTAGTTACTGAAAATCACTTCAAATTTTTGGAGTACAACTTTCATGGGTAAGCTAGACCTTGAATTTAAAGTCAGAATGAAATATGAACCAAGCTGTTATTCAAGTTCCCCCCCCCCCTCCACCACCACAAGAATTACTTGTATTCTTTTAATACCATCAGTGTATATAGTGCTGAGAATGAAACGGTATGAAAGATGGAGAAAAAATGGAAACTGATTACAACTTTATTTGCATGTACAGTTTCATGAATTTTAAACCATACTATATGGTAAGAACAAAACCAGTGAGATAAAACCATGGCAGCTTTCACAGAATGGAAGTTTAATAGCAGCTTTCACAGAATGGAAGTTTAATAATTTCTTCCCTACCACGTTCCTTACTGTGAGACATATTCATCTTTGTTAGACAGAAGAACGCTTCATATACAATGATTCTGCACATATTTTTGATTTTAACAGGAAAACCAGTACAAATAGTTGCAACAATTAGAAAGGAAAGAACTTGCCGCAAAAGTCGCGATCTTAGTACACTTTTAAGTTTAGTTAGGAGTATACACATTATAACTGTGTCAGATTCATGTTCATTTAGACATTAGTGTTACAGATACAACTCTAGTTGCCGATCTGAATGAATACATGGTGTTAATCAGAATACTTGGTCTTGTTATCTGACTGGCCTGCATTAGTAGATGGTGAGATCTGTGGGAATGGCATCAGTGTTAAGATTCTGCATGGATCTTTCTGCAACTTGTATACAGGAAGGGTACATGCTATTGCAGTTCAAAAGAGAGACAGCATTTGATAGAACTTAGATTGTTCAATAAATTCTGTATTCAAGGCCTTCCGAGTTAAATGCATGGTGGCATATAATAATACAATGTAATCTGTGAATATAAGAAAACCAGTGCAAAAAGAAATTCATTGACCATAAGGACATTGGAGCTATAATAACTCGTTTTCTAGAGCACTGGACATGTAATCCAACAGTTACAGGTTCAATATCCACCCAGCCCAGCGTGGTTCGGCTGCCTCAGCATGTCCTCATCACTTATTTCACATTTTCTTGTCATTATATAGCCAAATACGTGTTAACAGTACCATTACAACAAACAAAATAAAAGTGTTCAATGAATCTGGTTTGTAAGCAAGGGAATCACATGTGATACCTCCCTAATCGTCAAACTCCTTTACCTGATTCAGACTAAAATTTGGCTGCAAAAGTGTGAAAAACTGGAAACGCCCCTACAGTGCTTTAAATTATTTAATATATATTTTTGGGATAAGCTCCCAGGTGTCTATTCCATACACAAGTGTATGAATCAAGCCAGGGACTCCAAAGGTACCAACAAAGGGGTTAGCCTCTGAGCTGTCCCGTACTAGAACCAAAGATGGAGGGTTTTATCCATTATTCAGAACTTAATAAATTATTTCTCAATGTAGCACATACCAATTTGCCTGTTACATCTTCATAATTTCAGGAGTGTACTGACCCATCTCTAGCACTTCTAACCAGGAGACAAGATGCCTACCATTTTATACAGAGCACCAAAGAATCTAACAACATATCTGTGTTAATATCTGTCATATTACATATATATACTGCACGCTTACTAGGGGTGAAATGATGCACTCCTGCCGCATATTGATATGATTCCCAATACACAGCCTATGATACAATACATTATTGATACACATATCAAATTTCATGGCCTTTTCATCTTTAGAAGGTCCGTCATTGCTGGGATGGTGGTATTTTTTGACAAGATATCAAAAACAACTTGTTAGGTGTCAGCAATTTTTATTCAGCCATTTAGGCCATTTCATGCTGCTCCATTTGGTCAGGTGCAGGACTCCTCATGGTTACCATACCACTTGTTCTGCACTGCATTAATGTTTTTAAAACATCTTGGCTTCACTTAAATTTGGAATTCAATACACTGCTACCTTCAAAACAACTTCCTTGTGTAAAGGAAATCATATCTAGAACAAATACGAGTCCGGGGGAAAGGGGATGACTAAGAACCAAATCCTTCACAAAGTTCTTCCTACTGATGCAAAATAAATGCCACGGTCACAAACACTTTATTTTTCCAGTAAAAAGAAAATTGTTGACAACACCCACAACCCTTCTACAAATGAACATGCAATCTATTAAAATCAGATATCCACTATCCTACATGAAGATCTGATAGCGACCACTTAGGGATCATGTTCTGATGACCTTTGAATTAGCGAATGGAAATGCCGCTTTCAGAAAGTGAATCAAATTGTTCTGCACACACTGACACTCTTCAGCTCTACTGCTCAGTCTCCCAAACTCGAAGATATAAGACTTTATCTGACTACTTGATAAAATTAGTAATTATGTTAATAACATAGGTCAATAGAACACGACCCCCAAGTGGTTGCTGTCAGATTTACATGTAGGACAGCGGAGATTTTATTTTAATCAGAATGATGAACACTGTGACTGTAACTTGTGCAGTTTGAAATCAGGCCCCTTGCCAATTCTTTGCTAATTTTTTTTATCCCATCAGCACATTCAGTCACTGATTACATATATCATTGTAAAAGGAGACATTCCAAACTTGTTCCAGATTGAAGTATGTTACAGCCACTTTTGTACAAAGTTTTCTCTTTTGCTTTGTCGTGTTTGGATGTCAATATTTCCAGTGTGTTATGCAGTAAATATGCCACAGTTGGTTATGATTGCTGACTATTGTTTTACTCTGGACCTGAACAAACAATAACCACCAATCAGAATTAAATGTGACATGTTTCTTTGCTTGACACACCAGAAGTGAAAACCTCAAATTCAATGCAAGTAGACAAGATGCAAAGCAACAGAAAAAGTTTGTAATGTGGTTATTAAATAATCTGTAAATTACTTAAGTCATACATAGGGAACAAATTTGGAATGTATTCTTTATACTGATATGTTTTTAGTGGCTGAGCATGCTAAAGATATAAAATAATCAGCTTTGGCAGGAATGGGATGTAGGGACATATTTCAATCCATGCTAGTAAGCCACCTTGTGTTTGTCAATTTGTGGAAGACAAGTGTTATCAAAAACTAGTTTTCCTTACAGAAATGTAGGCCTGTCTCCTGCTATGGCTGTCTCGAATGAATTGTCAATTTAAAGAATAAAAAGGCAAACAACTAATAATAATTCATGACTGCTGAAGACTGAATTAACTTATACAAAGTAAGTACCATTTTGTATCGATCCTTCACCTCTTATTTTGGCATGGAAAAAGTATCAATATATCGATTAAATGGTTCATTCCTAACATGCATACACACACTAACCAAATTATCCTGCTCACTAAGCAAAGGCAAAATTAGTCATCATTCTCCTGTTGGTGTTGTTTTGGGAATAGGTGTCGATGCTGTTTTGCTGCATTTAGATTTGGGGAATACTAGCTATAACACACCGCCATAAAAAGCAGGAAACATTGAAATACTTCTAAAGCACCAGTGGTTATTTACACATGTAGCTTTTACATTTTGGTAAATTTCTCTGACACAATTGCATGCAAAGTTGAAACTTCATCTTAAGAGTATAACCAACTACATGTAAAATGTATATCATAGTGACCTACTTTTCTTCCTCCACTGAGTTTGTTAGATTTTGAGACATCTATCCACAGCATTTCACATAATTGTTAATTTGTGGATTTTTATTTTTACAAACTAAAACAGTTATTACAAAAATGGAGTTAACATATTAAGAATATAATTATATTTGTTGCTTGTCTTAAACTGATAATAATTCATTACAATATCAGGAGGAAGGAGAAAATGGTAACATCTTTTGGAGAGAAATTCTCCAGCAGTATTGTCATTTTCACCAATCTGCTCCTAATTCTACAATCAATAGTGTTCCATATAAAGGCTATATTGGCAATGATTCATGCATGAAAATGATCATAAAAATGCACAGACATTACCACCAATTACTAAATGCACTGTTGCTATGTTGATATGACCGAGAGGAACTTTTGGGTTATGGATGTGAGAAAAATGAATACAGACAAAAATAATTTGGGCCTTTCATTGAGATACGTGGGCTTTATAGTTATCACCTCTTCTGTCCATCTGTGTGTGTGTCTGTATAGTTTCTCCAGTGTAAACATAAATTTCTCTTAATATCAATTTTCCCAAAAATCTAAGAATGTGAATCAACCTGTTGCAGTTTTCTTATCTCCAAAACATTCTGCCAAAATCATACATGAGAAAGGAGGGGAGGGTTATATTAAATTAATCCTTGGTTTGGGATTATATAAAAAATTAAACAGTACGATGTCTACAGTGTGGCAGTTTATAATGATGTCTAGCACTGGGGCACCATGCTGCAGACATGTAGCATGATGTCCCACTCAGTCACATTATCCTGACACCAGGTGACAAGTCCTAATACTGAGTGCCAAGCGAGGCAGCTGTTAGTACCATGTTTGTAAGTCTTTGGTATGACTCGGCCAGGGATTGAACCCACGACTCCCACATCCGAGGTGGACGCTCTAACCACTAGGCCACTGGAGTGGTTTAAACTCTCGTCTGGTAATAAGTTTAAATCAAACAGCAAATGGTTAGCACAGTGGTTGAGATATATAGAATCTATGTTGGGGTTTAGACCGAGACAAGGAAATCCCAGTCAAAGGGTTACATTATTGGTCTCCCCACAAGGCTAGCCTCGTGGGGAGACATATAATGTAACCCCGCGACTGGGATTTCCTTGTCTTGGTCCAAATCCCAACGTAGATTATTTTTCTCACCCAATATTATCCTTTAAAGTAAGAAAGAACTCCTCACTTGTGCAATATAGTTCACGCGCAAATGTTTACATGTGGTGCATTAATACAAATATGTTAATGAGGACTGTGGCATGACGAGTCATCCAAAGAACACAGTTTTTATGCGTGAGCCAAAAAAATAACATAACACGTTGCACAGTTTTGAGGTAATATCACATTTAATTTATGGATGTTATATGAAATTAACAATAAATAGTTAATATTTATTACAAGAAAATGTTTCATTTTCATCAGTTCCAATTTAGAAAATTATATCATACATAATGAAACAATACTGGGTCCACAGCTCTGTCGTAGTATAGTATAAGCTATTAAAGTTACATGTAGCATGAGTGTCCGTGCTTGGGTTATTCATGGGTAATTAGAGATCCATGTCACTATCGTATATAACTCTCCTTTTCTTTAGAGGAAGTGAAACTGTTTTGTGACATACTTGTGTTGTAATTAATATTGATTGTAAAAGTACCCCCTGTATAAAAAGACCCTCCAAATACGGACCCCAGCGGATAACCATGTTCTAAACAAGTTCACGGATTCTTTGAAAATTTATTTTTCTGTCTTCCAAATATGGAAGTGCTACAGTGAATTTTTCTTATGGATTAATGTGTTGACGGATAAATGATTCCTTCTGGCTGTTAAGTGCATTATTTGTCATTAAAAATTGTAGGAATAGTTTTGATTCAACTGGGGTGCAATGGAGATGCTTAACAAAAATAGAATAAAGCATGTTTGACATAACACATTTCTGGCTGTTACTAAGTTTTCTGTAGTTGTTAACAGCGTTGGAAGACTATGAAGTGTATAGATCTATAGGCTATGTGCATATATCAGTGTTTTCTGTCATAGTTCATTTCACAAAGCATTGAGAATTTTATCCTGTCTGTAGCACAGTCAATTTTCATGTCAGCATCATTAAATGTAGCTAACAGTATATAATTTGTTCACATGAATTATTTAAAACTAGTGAGGTAGCTTTAGCTACATTTAATGACACTGACCTGAAAATGTACCGAGCTTAGGCCTGCATATAGGATAAAATTGACCATACTGTGTGGAACGAACTAGCATAATACCAAAAAGTTAGACATCGTGTGCGTTTGTGTGTCTCTCTCAAAATGTTTTTGTATGGCATGTTCTCAAAGATGGATTGACCTTAAGTTACTATGTTTTTATTACATATTTGTTGTTGTTGTTGTTTGATTTTAGAATAACAGCATCAGGCACAGCAGAAGACAACAAGTTTCTGTTTTCAAAAGTAGTTCTGAGCGTGTAGACACCTTGACTGAGACAACTGGTCTGAGATTACTGGACTGAGATACGAAAAGTAAGGTTTGCAAAACAGCTAGATTTCTCTGTCGCATGCGTGAGAAAATTAATAGTAAGCACTCCCTCATTAACAGAGTTCCTGTTATAAGGTGAGAACAATCATGGATCCCATTTCATTAAAATATAGTTAAATCATGTGTGTGATAAATTCTGGTGTTATAAAATATAAGTAGTGTGTGTCTCATTTAAACATAATTTTCACACGTCTCAGCATTAAATATTAGATTTCAGTGATTCATATGTCTATATCAATGGTCAACAAAATGGGATATATTTTAATGCATACATAAAGAAATAAAGGACTTGTAGGGTTGCTAGGCGCAATAAATAACTGTGCAAATGTTTTAATATCATGTTAAGTGATTTTGGATTATTAATAAATTGTTAATTTGGGTGATTGTGATTGACACTTACTTCGTATGGGTTTTGTCTCCCATTGTCAATGTTGGTCCAAATCGGTCTTTTTGTCGTTGTGTTTTGGCCTCTTTTAAATCCTCTCACACCATTTAGCGTTGTATATTCGTTTTCTGAGATAAAGAGTTAAGTTCTGATGTGAATATCTTCACATCAACTTTCCAAATATAAAGAAATTCCAATGCCAAAGTATTTATGTAAGTGCGAATTGCAATTCACCCGCCATCATACTTTTGAGCGTTTCTAAGCTGTTGTTAAGTATCACTTGAACTACTCGTGCATTTCCCTCCCGCACTTATGACCAAGGTTTTTCCCATCAATCTCTGCGTAAGACCAATGAGTCTCAAGGGTATAAATACCAGTCATGTGCCGTGTTCTGGCAGACACATTCTGACCGGCAGAGACAATATATATGTAATATGAGAACTAGAGAGCTAATACGACCACAGTATGCTTACAAAAGAGATCGCATAATAACAATATAAACCATTACAGACGATATAATTTTCCAAATGATATGAAATAAACCTACAATATATTCTTCAGTTTAGAAGATTGATGCCACCGTAGAATTAACAGTGCAATACTACAGTAGCGTTATTTAACTGATTGCCTACATCTATATTGACTCGAGTGATAAAACAATAATCTATTCTGCTGTTATATAATTGCTGCATATGGAAATTCAAATAGATACATATATTAAAATATCATAACTGTTGCTATGGTAAATAACTAAACATGTATAGGAGGGAGCATTCATTGTAATATTCTTACAGAGAGTATTCATTATTTCCATTTTACATTAACGTGACATTTAGTTGGCTACAAAGAAGAAAAACATTTCTAAATTTATATTTCAAAGTATTGGTGCATTCTGGACCATAACAATACTCACGGGGAAACACATTCGAGTGGTATTGTTTTTCATGTGTTTTATAATTCAATTTGTTTCTGGTTATACTTTTCCCTGAGAAATACATTAATCGTTTTCAGCGATTATTTTATTATGTACTTTCTTAACTTTACACTGAGCCACACATTTATGTAAAGAAAGAATTTTAGGTGTCATCAATTCGTTTGGACCTATTTCAGAGTTTTGACTGAAACATTACGATTTCATTCTTGATCTGTTCATATTGCTCAGTTAATATTCACCATTACTAGCGTTTATTAAATTCTTGAAACTTAAATAGCTTTCCTGTCTTGTGATTAAAACCCCAAGTTGACATCTAGTCAAAGCTGACCTTGTACTGAAGTATAGCTTGGGACGTTACAATATGCATTATGACTTGATTATACGGTAGCCTCACTGTAAGACTCATCATTATAACACAGTTCCTGTTATAAAGTGAGAACAAACATATATTCCATTTCATTAAATGGTCATTAATCATATGCATTATGACTTCATTATAAGGTAGCCTCACTATAAGACTCATCATTATAACACAGTTCCTGTTATAAGGTGAGAACAAACATATATTCCATTTCATTAAATAGTCATTAATCATATGCATTATGACTTCATTATAAGGTAGTCTCA
This sequence comes from Megalonaias nervosa, assembly GCA_016617855.1. Lineage (NCBI taxonomy): Eukaryota > Metazoa > Mollusca > Bivalvia > Unionida > Unionidae > Megalonaias > Megalonaias nervosa. Next base: position 842 of record JAECUM010008131.1, on the reverse strand, counting down.
TTATAAGACTCATCATTATAACACAGTTCCTGTTACAGTCCTACCCACTTATATCGATATCACTTATGTCGACAAGCCGCCTATTTCGACAAAAAAGCAAAGTCCCAGTCCCTTGGTCTACTATTACTACCAAAATTGTAATGCTTATGTTGACGTCGAGATATAAAATAAACGTACATGTCGACAGAAGCCCTTGGTCCCAGCTTGAACAAATCCTTTGTTTTCAGATCATTTATGTCGACAAGCTGCCAGTTCCGACCCATACTTTGTTCAACAATTAGTTGATTTTGCCGCCAGGCTTTAATTTTGCCACCTTATAATTTATGTCGACCAGCTGCCAGTTCCGACTCAAACTTTGTTCAGCAATTAGTTGATCTTGCCGCCAGGCTTTAATTTTCTCGCCTAATCATTTATGTCGGCAAGCGGCCAGTTCCGACCTGTACTTTATTCAACAATTAGTTGATCTTGCCGCCAGGCTTTAATGTCGTGGTCGGATAAAAAAAAAAAAACAGGCTTTTTTGTTTGGTCCTATAAAGTTGGCCTCTCGCGGCGACTTAAATAAAAGCAATGAAATCAAGCTGCAGATGAATGATGATAAAACTGAAGCTATCCTGATTACAACACAAAGACTTTCTCATTCACATCATTTACCTCAGACAATAAATATCAGCAACACCAACATTAAGTTCACGCAGTCAGTACGAAACCTCGGTGTCACTCTTGACAGTACTCTCTAATTGCATCAACATGTCATGAACATATGCAAGGCTGCATATCTCGAACTGAGACGAATCAGCTCCATTCGCAAATATCTTTCAGTTGATACCACTAAAACACTTCTG
>JAECUM010008130.1:0-149873 GCA_016617855.1 Megalonaias nervosa | reverse complement strand
TCCCTATTGCTGGTAATCTGAAATAGCATACATTGATGCTTTTAATATTTATGAAACTGGAAGTTATTATAGTTTAATTCCACACAGAATTGCAATTTTTACTCTGTCTGTGACTCTATAAATTTTCAAGTCAGCACCATTATATGTTGCTAAAAGGACATAATACATTTAAAATACTTCGTGTAAAACAAATTAGGTACTTTTAGTTACATTTATTGATCAAGACCGGAAAGGTTACGGAGTTACAGATAGGATAAAATTCACGACGATGTGAGGAACAAAGTGAAAAATATGAAGCCGAGGTATTGATCTGGCTTTGTCTTATGCTCAGCATCGACTTATATATGGATGAAGGATGGAAAATTTGCCAAATTTGCTCATTCAACTTATACTCTGTATCGACTTATAGGCTGGCAAATACGGTAATAGTTATTATTTACTATATTTACCCATATAAAATACAACTAACAGTAACAGTCATTATTTATTATATTTCCCATATAAAAGACACCTAACAGCAAACAACCTGGACCTAGATTTGACGTTGCACAATACACTTTAAATTGTACACCTTGACCAGCCAATTCATTATTTGGTGGTAGATCTGGGTCTGTGTTGTTGGAGTTAGATAAACCTGATAGTATAGCAAATATGTCCATTTATTGGACACTTCTATCAACATTAGGAAGTGAGATTGAATGTTTTGATGCATTTGCACAAATAATTCACTTCTATGACAAAAAAAACGGGTTACTACAACCTACATTCCCCTATGCATAGAGACTACCTTGAAGTTTTACATTCATGTAAGTTTCATGAATATCTTTCTGTTTAGAATGATGAAATTTTGTATGCTAGTGCATGTAAACTATTTGAATAAATTGTAGGTAAAAAGTTGATCATAGTAAATATCCCTGACTCAAAAATTTTCCAAAATTCCATGTTTGATGTGATTGTCCCGATAATGTTAATGGTTCAAATGACACAATTTTATGCCACACAACAATTTAGTAGGCAGTATAGCATTATCCATGTGCATGCATTTAGATCAGTTTTCAGGTTACGTGGTGCAGCAACAGATTTTTAGGTTTATTACAAGTTGATACATGAAGCATCAGACTTTGCTTGTTGCGTATTATGTTCAAATTAGCTGATGTGACTGTTGTCAATTTTTTCAGTACATTACACCTTGATTTTCATTTTCAGCCAAAGAGCTTAAAAACTTCCCAGTTGATAAGATTTCACAAAACTTGTGTTTTTAAAGGGAACTGATGACATCAAAGCAGGTGATACACTAATTGTAGAGAGGCCTTTTGCAGCAGTCCTACTACCAGACCATGATGATACTCACTGTCATCATTGTTATGGAAAATTTACAACTGTAGTGCCGTAAGTATCCAGGCTGTCATATTTACTCATGTAACCTGCACCTGACATCAAATAGTATACACCCGGAACTGCCATCCCATAATTTACCAGCAGATTGGGGTTTTTGCTGTTCATTCTTTGGTCTGTTTCAAGCGTAGTCCCTGACTGTAATTTCACTAAATATCTAACATTTTCTTACTTAAATTGAAATTACAGTAAAACTTCTTGATCAACCTTTACAATGAGCAGCCACTTGTCATTTATAATCACAATTGTTATGCACAGATCAGTTCTATTAAATAAAAACACTGTCGTCGGCAACCACCTATAGAATGCAACAAGTGACTATGATTTTCAAGCAAAAAAATGGATTTTGTCACTGCTATGATTGACCGTTTCACAAAAGTAAATGAACACCATTGATGTTTATTTAATCCATTGTAACCATGACTACATAGGAGTATCTGGAGACAAAGTGTAGATTGTTCTAGTACAACACTGCTATGTATGACTGCATCACAAAAACACAGATAAATACCAAAGACCTTTATTTCATCTTTTGAAGCCATGCCTGTTTATGAAGGTGTTTTGTGAAAAAAAAACTACAAAAAAAAAAAAGCCAACAGAAAAATCTGGATACCAATCCCTAAAATCTATAGGAAAGCAGATAGCCATTGAATGGTACAGAATGTAAACCAGACTCAAGATGCTAACTGCCATTGTAGTGCCAAAGTCCTGTAAATCCCCATTATGATTAACCATTGTTTCTTCAAAAGGAGCCATCTCCGATGTACATAGTCAATTCAGAGGTTTGTGTTGTTTATTTATCTTTTGTAAAAGCAACACATCTTCCAGTTCGTTTTTGCAACTGAAGAACATTAAGGTACACACTGCTTGCACAGGTGTTTGGAAAACTATGTCTTGTCATATAATTATAACTAGTATCTTAACAAAGTTTGTAGGTGAAAGTCTTTAAATATTTGTCTAAAACTTGTAATAATTAGTAAAGTGTATAGCACAATCCAACCTTTATAAAAAACTGAAGTTCTGTTGTGTTTTATTTATGACCACCCATGATACTGGACCTGTATTAGATATACAGTTCAGTCTCCAAAAACAGTCACAACCTTTGAAATACCACCTTTCATGTCTAACCATTTTTTATCTCTACTGGTAATAGTCCAGAATAACTATCTGTCTGTTAAAACAAGTTTGTTATCACTACTCGTATATTACATGAAGGATTGCTTAGAAACATTACACATAAATTTTATACTCACATTCTTGGTGAATTAGGATTTGTCACAAAGTAAGGCTATGGCCCTGTGTCCATAATGAAATCTACTGTGAGTTTTGATGTGGCCAAATAAACCACCTTTCAAACCACTATCTGGAGCTACTTTGACTCATCGTCATACAAACTAGCTTCCTAGTGATTCTAACCACAGCAGGCCAAATCAGTGAGATACATGCCTCATCAGATGACCCATACTACATGCAGTTTTCATGCAGTGGTTCAGTTCATTTATAAGGGCTTCTGCTTTCATTTCTAAGAACAGGCTCCCACTCATGGGTAATCAATTATTGGAATTGAAACCACTTTCCTTGTTGGAGCCTTTGCCTCTAGGGCATCTACATTTCCCTATAAGGGCTTTGAAGTGCTACCTGAAGCAACCTGCCGATTATAAGGGAAAGATATTGTTATTTCTATTAATGAAGAAGGAAAGTATGATATGCCTGCACATGCTCTATTGTCCTTAGTATGGTGGGTTATTTGCCCTGCATAGAAGAAACTAACAAAAATTAATGAATTTCTGGCACACACTTTTGTGGTTTGGAGCAGTAGCCACAAGCATAGCGTCCAGACATAACTGTTCACAAACTGACAATATCCAAGCTGTGGGATGCAGGTCAGAGATGTATTTCTCTAGCCTTTACCTCTGATATCTTTCATCCCAAAGGGCTCGGTTTGACCTGGTGGGACCTATAGCAACATTACGAAAGGTTACCTTGCTGGATTTTTCAGCAGCTTCACAATAACATGGTTACTTGATTTCCACATAATTGATTGGGGGGTGTTGTGTTCCTGCAAGTCATGTGTAGGAATATTGATGGTAGACTAACCCTAGTAATTATCTTCCACAAGATTTGAAACTGCTTCATGTACATTAGGAGGCCAGAGGCTGGGCCTTCTCCAGGGTCCCTCCACCTCTTATCTATACTCAGGTGTATTATGATCAGATAGTGTATTTCAAAAAGAAACCAATTTATGGGGTAAATTGTGTCTTTGATAATGCTTATCCAGTATAATGCATGCCCACCCTCCCAGCTTTGCTGAAGTTACATTTGAAAACTTGACACAGTGTGCAAATCCACTCCATTAGTAACTGAAGTAAGGACAGGGTTTAGCGTTAGTCCCACTATACTAGGGGAGATCACTCTTCTGATTCCCACCAAGGTGGGCAGTTACAGTTTAGCACTTTTATGGCTGAAACAGCCTGGGAGGGCTGGATTTGCAAGGTAGTGATCGTATTCCTCATGTATTGTGGCATGTTATCATACAGGTTTATAGTTCTGTGGTGTGGTTTGTATGAAGTATGTTCTGATGAGGGTTTCCCCATTTTGGTCTTTTTTTCAGGAACCATTGGGTCAGATTGAACCAAATTTGCCAGAGCATCTTGGTATCAAAGCCAGTCACTTTGGTACAGATGAGGCTGATCTTCCAGCAAATGCAGTTATCATTACAAAAATATACAAACCTTTGAATGATGTCTTTTCTAAAATCACTCTTCAAAATTTGAATAAATTTGACAGAAAGCATACTGGCATCATGGCCTTTCAGATTTACTCGGCCAAGTGCTCATACATTTAGGCACTAAGCTGATCTTGGATCCACGTAGACCTCATGTTTTTCATGCGACATTTATGGCTCCTATATGTTTATAACATGACTTCTATATTGTTTAGGTTTATTAACTGATATATGATTTTTTTTCAGTGTTACATATATATTAATATTGACATCATAACATGCTGTAAAGGCAAAGACATAATGTCCAAGGTGTCTGAAGGCACTTAGAGTCATTTCACTACACTAAAAATTTCCTAAAATCAAATCGCTATTATGAAGGGGGGTGGAGTTATTAAATCTTTCAGTTGTACTCATTTCAAATGAGGACTGATGTAATATCCTGTATTTACTGTTCTCATAAGAGCATCTCATTGGAAGTCTTTAGGTCGTTATACCTGCTATTTTCTTTAACTTAAAAAATTTGATTAAGATTATGTTCTGATTTACAGATGTGTTCAATGTAGCACTGTCAGATATTGCAGCTTCCAATGTCGGGAATTGTCTTGGACAGCGTATCATGAAGTAGAGTGTCCTTACCTTGATATTCTGCGTTCTGTAAGTATGATCAAGGTCTTAATGTAAAAGAAATGTCCTTCATTCTTAATTCAGCAATCTGTCCATAAAACTGCTCTGTGTTTTTTCTTTTTCTTTTCAGCCAATAAATGGTGCAACCATTTGAAATATTTGTGGAGTTTTTTCTGCATAAATGTGCTGAAAGTTTATTTATTACATTTACTTTTTTTAAAATAAAAGCCTCTGTTAGCATATATACTTACTTATAAGTCAAATCCAACCGCAAACTGCATGGACCTAAATCTGCCATCACATAATGTGCTGGCAGATCTGGGCTTGTGCAGTTTGTTAGAAGTAATCAGTAGAACAAGCAAAATAGACCCTGATCTGAAGCGCATTATACAATGGCAGATCAGGATCTTTGTTGTTTGCAGTTTCACTTGATTTATAAGTGAGGACATATGGTAGCTCAACCACATGATGTATATATCCATCATAGTATTATGATAAGTGGATACAAGTTCATGTTAACAAGGATAGGTGATACAGGTTAGTTTATGTGAATACCTAAAGACCCCATTAAAGTCAGTTGGTTGATAAATAAAAGTTATCAGCAAAATGTTTGACCATGTTCAGAATATTATTTTACTGTATTATGTACTTATCAATTTTCTACCCATGAATAAGCCAGAATTTACCGTCAAATCCCAGTAGTAGCAAAATGATACTGTCGTTTTCTGATCCTGTATTCCCATACTGTCAGAAAGGCTGGGACTACTTTTTCCTCGAGGTTTCATGGTTAAAAACTGCTATTCATGCGTCTATCAACTGTTTAAAACGACTGAAGTTTGGATTATGACTGAAGATGAAGTTCATATCAGAAAGGTTGAAATGTTCAGCAACTTCTATTTTTTTCAGATAAGTTTTAGGATTTTATTATTTTATCTGAAAATTGATAGTTATATGTCAAAAATATTATTATCATAGAAATTCAGTGTTGTCAGCATCAGAAAATCCAGATCATGACTCAACACATCACATCTCATTAAATCTGAATTTTCTGATGTTAACAACTCTGCATGATATAGCAATAGATATTGCCTTAATGTGATAATAATAAAATATATATATTCTACACAAAAAAGGTTGCTTCAGCAGTGTATAATGATGATCATGATCACCTAATTTCCATTAAGCTGACCAAATTTTCAGTTACACATGTGCCAAACTCATTGTCAGCTTACAGCAACATAGCAGTTAGTGCACAACATTGCAGAGAGGGACAAAGTCATTTTAACATTAGCAGGAGACTTTGGATTTATAAAATCAACAAACTAAAAAAAAAATTGCAAAATATCTAGACACTAACACAAACACCAGATACTGAGTTTTCAGCACTGGCATTGTTTATATTTGAACTGAGTGTAAAAGTATATATATGCTACTTTAATCTAAAACCCCTAAATTTTAAGTGGAATGACCTGTCACAAAAAAACTAATATGTGCTACTTTAATCTAAAACCCTTAGTTGTTAAGTGGAATGACCTATCACAAATACACCATGTGCTACTGTAATCTAAAACCCCTAAATTTTAAGTGGAATGACCTATCACAAATACACTGACATGTGCTGCTATAATGTGAAACCTCTAACTTTAAGTGGAATAACCTATCACAAATACACTAATATGTAGGTGTGAAATGATACATCAGTGCCGCATCTTGATACAATTCACAATATACAGCCTACGATATGATACATTATCGATACACATATTAACTTGAAGGTCTTTCCATATTTAGAAGGTCTGTCAGTGGTAGGTGATGCCCTTTTATGTGATTTACTGGCTGTATTTCCAGCATGCAGATTACAGACAGACATACTTAGCATATATTTTATATGCCATTCTCATTCATGACAAGATAACAAAAATTCTTTCAAACCGACTACCTGTTAGTTGTCAGTGATTTGTATTCAGCATTTTAGGCCAGTAAGGCTGCTCCATCTGATCAGAAGCAGGACTCACTTTTGCCACCAGACAGCTATTTTGATCAAATAAATATCTTTACTGCTTAGTTTCAATTTTTCGTTCTTTTTTATTAAGTTTATCTCAACTCTGATAGTGAAATGTGGTTTTGTAGCACATGATCCAACAGCACTAAGTTGTTTGAGAAAAGAAATGAAATTTGCTTTCAGTTTTTTAATTGTCTGTATTTTAATTTGGCTTGGTGTTCTGCCTTTTCTACATTTGCTGAAAGGGTGATTGACCTGCATGCAATCTAATTTTGTCCTTACAGTATGTACATCGGACTCGTATTTTAACACCATTCTTGGGCTGAAAATCACCCACTGGTATCATCATTAATACTTTTCCCAGCTCCAGTAATCTGTTATACTTCATAATTTTTTAAATTATTGTCATCATAAATATCATCAGCCAGTGTTTGCCAAACAAAATTGTCATCTGAAAATGAACCATGCTTGGAATCAGCCTTTTCATATTTTCTAGGTCGTCCTTATTTTAAACATGTATTTGTAAAACTTCTTTGAAGCAAGTTAAAAATTACGACATAATGCTTGTTCTAGGGCACAATGTGCCAATCAAATTTTTTTTAACAAACATTCATGATATGAGACTAGCAATGCAAATGGCGAGTTCCAAGTAAAATTTTATCAACGCTGTAGTTTTCTCTCATCTGTCAACAGATTAAAGACATATCTTTTCTTAGAAAATAAATCATCTTCCTATTGATTTTATGCAAGTATGGCCTGATATAAGTGTGTTCAAGTTTGCTAGTCTGACAAGTAAGTGGCTACCCTATGCCAACACTGCACAGTGTCAGTGAATTCTGACTTTTTCATAGGCAGTTGGTTTTGACCCTGCACCCCAACATAAATGTCCAAATATAAAACATGGGCTTGTTTAGGGTCAGATGAAACTCGGCCAACTTTATGTCAAACAAGCTGTTGCAAGAAAATAATTACCATGGAATTGGGAGGGAGCAGTATTATGAACACATCACTTGGTGTTAATTTTTAGATGGCGAGTGAGTGTTGTCAAGTCTTTTTCATTTTAACTGAAAAAATGAGTGCCTGTGCCTCTAACAGCTGTCTCAGATGAATTCTCAATTTAAAGAATAACAAGGCAACTAGGCAAATGACCAATAAAATTTTTACAACTGCTGAAGATAAAAATAACTTGCATATGGTAAATATTGTTTTATATAGATTTTCCAGCAAAAGTATCAATGCATCCATATATTGATGAATCATTTCACCCCTACTAATATGTACAGATAATGCTTTCCACTTCTAGTTCAGGCTCAATTCTAAAACTAAAAATCTGAGGCAATATTTGCCCCCTCCATTTGAAAAAAGGGGGAGAATTTCCAGATATTGGGCGCCAAACAAAATAATTGAAGCAGCTTTGTAAATATAAAGTAAATGTGTGTACTTTTCATTTATTTGGTCAGTGTTTGAGTGCAGTTGATTTTAGATATTAGCATGAACCCCACAATTACATATAGTAAGTTTCAGTATAAATTTTCCTTTGGATTTAGATATATCTTACTGATAATGAAGATGCTTAAATTGACAGTAATGAGCAAGTTCTATTGATTTCATTAGTCAGATGTGTATTTCATTTTGATCTAGGTTGGTATAGCCCATCTCAGTTTGAGAGTGATTCTGACAGCGGGACTGCAGTTTCTGATCAGTGAGTATAGTTTTTAAATGCCCACCATAAGGCATAGACTACTGCGTTATGTTGTCCACCTGTTACCAATTTCATTTCCACACATTTCCATTATCTTCAGTTTCCAAATTTGTTGATAGCTTGCACTTGGGGTAAGGAAGAAGTATATTGATTTTGGGGTCAAGAAGTCAATGGTCAAGGTAACTGACTAAACAATGAAAAATGATTTCTTTACAAACATGTTAGTGCTTGATTATCTACCATCACCAAGGTTTATGTAAGACTTCCATGTTGGATAAGACAGAAGTTTATTTATTTTAGGGTCAAAGATTAAGGTAAATGACTGAAAGAAAAAATGATCTTGCATAATGACTTTAATTCTAGACCAAAGTTTGTGGAGACCTTGCATCTAAGGTACACAAGAAGTCGCAATTGGTGCCACCCAGTATGGCACTCCGAGCAGTTGTCTGAATCACCTGACCCTTAGGATGATCCTGAGCAATTATGTAGTCATTTCACTAAGCAAGATGGTGAACGGTAGATATGACACAACACTGCAACACCGACTCAGTGAATTTAGAGATGAGCTTTAGCAAACGAGAAATTTTACTGTCATCACCAGTCAGATGTGCCACGAGTTATTAAGCTGTGCATCCACATCATGCCGATCACGTATTAGCATTTGTTAGCATAAGTAGTTAATCCTTTGTGTGGCAAAAGACACTGGCCTAATGGACAAGCAGGTCTTTATCTTGCATATTTGATATTTGTCTGTCAAGATTAGTGATAATATTCCTCAATTATTCTATCACCAGACAGGAAGCAATACATTTTTCTTGCTTATTTGCATAATATAACCTCTCCAAGAATAATGTAAATCAGTCCCATAGGGTCAAAGTGCAAGACTACTATGAGATAAATTCTATATGTGCATTATTGTCAGTACACGGATATTTGCATAGCATTACATGGGGGCCATTAAATGCTCTATTTATAGTGATAAGGTCTCAGCCTAATTAGCACACAACTGTTATCATTGGATGCAAAACAGGTAGAGTAGAGGAGCTAATTCAGTCTCTCAGTGCTAAAGCATGCTATACATGAATGGAATTTTCTGCTGAGGTACATATAATAACCTTGGGAAGAGACAAGTTACATCTTTCTGACTTGACAAGATCTAAATGTGATTCTTGTGTCCTCCTTCATGTTAGAGTGATTTTTGAAGCACAGAAACAGCTGATAAAAGTGAATTTTGACAGAAAGAGTATTCACTGACCCAAACCAAAACTAGATCAGAAATGTTTATGAAAACAAGGATGTAGGTGCTTTTCAGATGTCTGTCATAAGTCAGGGGGTCTTATGCTGCGGCAATTGTTCGTCTGTTAACATTTGCTTTTTCAACACAAGTGTATATCATGATTAAAACATGTGCCATTTATCTTTGTTATGTCCCTGCATTAATGTCAGGGTCATAGCAAGAGAACATGTAATTCTGTGACTTACAGAAAAGAGTTACTAAGTTTTGTATATGAATGATCAATCTAAAGATTCAAATGCATTTTCAAAATCAATTATTCAAATAAGGACTCCAGTGTCTTCGTATTCTGTTTTGTGTCAGCCTCATTGAGCAATCCTAGAAAAAAGAGGGCTAATATCATTCCAAAGAAATATGTAAATTTCAGCTGTATACCCATCTAATTCTAGTTTACCTTTACAGGATTCTTAGTCCAAGTTTGTAATTTAGTTACAAAGGAATTATTATCATCCATAAAACATTGTTATGTACATTTATGTCACTATTAACACCAGTATATAGAAATTCAAAATAATTTTTGTGTTAACAATATTTCATTATAATTTGTTAAAACAGAGCCAGTATCCAAAACTAATTTTGAAATTTGTTTTGCTGAGTAATTTGCCTGTTTCCTAAGTTACAAAAATATCTAGTTTTTCTCACCTTCCACCCACCATCTGTCTTTTGATCTTGTTAAAATTCCCTGGATCTTTTTGTTTCAGATATGTGGAAGTTGTTTTAAGGAATCGGTTTCTAACTGGATATTTCAAAATGTTCTTGAGAAAAAAGACTGTCGGATTTGGTTTTGATTTTATTTGCTGCTTGAAAATTTCATGCTTCTTTATTTTGCTAATTATTCAGATATTTTACCTGAAATTAAGTAATAAATCCAGTGTACAAATTATGGGGGGGGGTCTCCTCCAGTTATAGTGCCTTTTGTCAGGGTTCGTCTATCTCCAGATCTCAGTCAAAATCATGGTTTTTCATGATAGAGTGAATTTTTTAATGAATTTTTAATATTTTGATAATGGTGACTGACAGTATCTAGTTCAATGCATTAGGAAACACGCCAGTTTCCTGCTATAATAGTTGATTTATTAATATGTCTTCTAATGTTATGACTCCAGGTCTTAAATTATGTAACAGAAAGAAAGTGAAACCAACATTGTCAATAAAAATCAATAAGCTGTTTATTTCTCTACAGTACAAAGTGAAAATTCAAGAGACACTTACAGTATTGTGAATTAATCTAAAATAATCCTAATGCCCTACCACAAGTCCAAAAATAGAGAATGTTCCAGATGAATTCTAATAGTCTGGAATGCCTGAGGTAAACACAATGATGCAATCAAAAATGTCATTGAATGAGTTCACAATAGTTCAAAGTAGTGTGTATAAATCCAAACATCATTGAGTTCTTTAGTAATTCCAGCGAATATTTTAAATAAATCGTCGCAAATTATATCTGAACACAACTGTAAATCATGTGTTACGTGTAGGCTCGTACAATAATAACAAGAGAAAAGAGTGAAGACAACAAGCTTTGTATATTTTAACAAAATAATTTATTTCCCTAGAAAACAATGTAAAAATTGGAAAATAGGACATACGGTTTGTGAATATAATCCAAAATTTAATCCTAAGAATGAAAAATACAAGTCCTATCACTAAATAGTTCTATTAGAATCCAAGTTCGAATCTCAACAACGTTCCAGAGTGGAAGGCGATGACGTCAGATGTGGTTCTTGTACAAAATAGCAACAATTCCTCAATTGAATCACAGTTTATGTTTCCAAATAATTCCAGAATAAATTTCCACTGAATTTCTTTCTCCCAGAATTTTATGAAACAGTACACTCATTTGGTTTTCTAGAGAATAAATTATTAAATTCCAAAAACAAATGAACTTCAAAAACAATCTGGTTTCAACAATAAAAAAAACTATCCGGTCTTCTAGGTATCAAGAATACAACTGACTGACAAGCGCTCAGAAAGGGTTATATATTCACCCTAATTATCATCCCGTTCTCGCGAGACAGACTACGTGGTCTAATAACACTTGAAACAGTGCAATAGGAAAATGCAATTTGTCACGTAGGAAGAACCCCTATCTATTATCACTCTGAAATAAATTTAAAAATAAAACATTGTTTATATGACTAGACAAAATGACCTTGGCAATAAGCCAATCGTTTTCGCGTAGCACTTACACTACCGCAGACCAAGATAAACTAAAAATATTACTAATGTAATACGTTTTACGTCTTAGATAAACAGAATTACTGAAAAAGAATTTCGAATCCCATGAAAATAATCATTACAATAAAATGTAATGAAACAAAAATAAAATAAAAAGAATTTTAAAACTAACATCCAATCAATTTAATTAAATACACGTAACACATGATCAGGAATGGATTACCAGAGACTGACCTAAAACTGGTATGAATTATTTGTTTATCAAATCTGTACTTATATACATTTTTGCTTAACCTGGATGTGAATCATTCCAATGGAAAATTCCAGTCTAATTGTAAACAAGACTGGGCTTATAATGTTCCCAACTCAAATGCTGTGTAAACATTCGATTTCCAACTTACAATCATGGATAAAATTTAGCTATGTAAACATTCTGTTTACATTATCAAAAGTGTGGTTTGAATTATTGACAAAAGTTAAAAAGCACACAATTAAATATACATAACACTTGACAGTTTTTGGATTTTATAAAAATAATTCTGGTTTATCATCTTTTGGTCTGTATATTATGCATAATGACATTATGTAACTTTTGATGTAGTTATCCAAAACAAGATAGTTATTGAATTGATATTATTTTATGAAGTTGAGACTGGAAAGTGTTGTTAAAAAGAATTGCACATTCTCTTGAATAACTCTTAAATGAGCTGAAAAGGCCTTCATATTCCACTGCTAGCCAGCACTGTTCAGTTTTGAATCTATATCCACTTAAATTTGAATTGAAGCATCATATTTTTTCTGTCAAAATTTATTAAATGTATCTCTTTGTTTGATATTTATATCTGAATACAAGCCTCTGCAGTTCATACTACCATCAGTGAAAGAATAGATAACAGATAATAACTAAAAATCATTGCTGAGTGTTAAAATGACAGTATATGTCAGCACCAATGAGCAATTTAGCAGGAAAAGGCAACTATTCGTACTCATCCATGCTCTTCACTTATCCATTTGTCTTCACATTCCATCAAATCATTCAAGACAGGCTTAACATGTGCCAGGCTTAACATGTGCCATATGTAGTACTGTTGTTAATGATGTGGACCTACCTTACCCAAACACATGATTATTATGGATTGAAGAAAACAACCCAGTGTTTCAAAGTATCTTATACCAGCAGTGACGGAATCAGTTTTATACTTAAATACCATTATGTGACAATTTGATGTTTTATATACATAAATTCAATTACTATAAAAGTTGTTTGGAGTTTTTCTTCTTGATACTACCCCACTCCCCATTGCAAACACACATACACTTCATAGAGTTTTCAGTCATTCAGTTATAGTTGGACTGGTACAGTGTTGTTGGCAGTTATGGATCCATTTAACATGTTATTGCAATGGAGAACTGTAATCCAGTCCAATACAGTAGGGCACCATTGAAGTACTTCACATTCATTTGATTCTTCAGACATTACAAATTTGTAATCTGTTTTACTTTAATGAAAACCTTATTAGAGACATTTCAGAATTATAGATACCTTATTCTCTTTGCTTGATGTAGACTTCAGGAAGGAATACCAGGAGTTTTGTACAGAAAACATCTCATTGGTCCCTGGATTAGACAGAGATGGTCATTATGCCAGAAATTACCTGACTGTCTTTAATCTCATGACCCACACTGAAGACATGAACACATCAGATCTCTTCCAGTATTCGATGGTTAGTCACAAAAAGATCAAATGATGTAACATATATTGTTTCTCAATTCACATCATAATTCATTAAAAGTTTCTTTTCTGTCATACTGTAGGAAGTTTAAGTTTGAAATAAAATAATTAAATTTGATTATTTATCTGATGTATAATATCATTTTGATTATTATTTGAAATCTCAGTACCTATGTTTTTCTTAAAGTCAACTTAATCTCAAATCATTTCACCCTTACAGTTCTTCCTGTATTTTAATATGCATATAAATAAAGGAAATTATGGTATACTAAGAATTGTTCCATTGGTATTTATTTCTTAAAATGATTCCACTAGTGGGCATATCACAGCATTTTTATTGGTTAATATTTATTGAGAAATTATTTTTGTTAAAGACAAATCTTGCAAAAACTATTTTTTTAAATAAAATCTGCAAAATTCATGATGTTAATTTTGTATTCATGTGCACTAAGAACACTGTATTCATTGATAAAACAACCAATATATCAAGCTTTTATTTACCAATTTTGATCACAGTTTTGAAATGTTAAGTATATAGTAGCTTAACTTTTGCCTTTTCTATAAGATAAAGAAGAAAGGGATTTAAACATGCATCATTGTTACAAGCAGGTTCAGGAGTTACAGGAAACTGGTGGCACTGCTGCATTACTAATGGCCCAGGTGTAGTTCCAGCTTGGAATGAATTATACTTCTTGAACCTTTGTGATTATATCTTGATTTCGTTCAATCAGTCCATAGGTATATAGAGTCTGGCTCTCCATCCTGAGAAGCTCATTAGCAGTTACACAAATTCACTTGATGTAGACAAATCAAATTTGGTAGGCATGTTTTTATGTGTGTGCTGATGAGTGATTAGAATTAGAACTTTTGTTCCAGATTTTGGGGTCAAAAGGTCAAAGGACAATGTCAATAACTGATCAAAGAAAATGGTTTCTGCACCATAATATTTGTTCTAGATCATGTTTCTTGACAAAACTTTGTGGATAGCTTGAACATGGGATAAGAAAGAAACTTTTTGCTGATGTTTTTGCATTCATTTAAGACCAATGCAAATTTTCGATCATAGATGGTTCTTTTAAGTAGTGAATCAGAGAGTAACAGGGCTCTGAATGAAGGTCATCAACTGCGATTTTATTTCAAAGAAAGGTGTTACAACTCTTTGGTCTTAAACTAATTAACAGAAAAGAGCAGTAACCAACAAATTTTGTAAAATTCATCAAATAATTTATTTCCCTAAACTACAAAGTGAAAATTTAAAAAGAACTTGCAGTATTGTTAATTAAATTCCAAATAGTCCTAAAAGGTATATCACAGGTTTAAAAGTATAGAGTATTCTGAATGAATTCTAGTTGTGTTCTGAACAAATTCCAACCTTGAATGTGCTGATGTATAGCCTGGAATAGTGTTGATTCGCTAACAGCCTTGATGTATCATAGTGATATAATGTAAATGTCGCTTAACCCCTTACCTCATGTAAGTACCTTCAGACGCTTCTACTCCATTCTCATTGAAGCTCCTCTCGACGCTTCTACTCCATTTGCATGGAAGTGCTTTTGGATGCCTCTACACCATTCGCATGGAAGCTCATTCTGATGCCAGCTGCAAACATCAGCCATTTTTAGCTGGTTTGCATAGTGCCACCTTTGGGAAAAGCCCCCTATTAGATACTACATTCATTGATGTGAATGACCATTATGTCAGATCACATGGTGGCTGTTTAAGCTCTAGTCATAATCTGCTATTTAAAATAACTGGGTCAGATTCTACACTCTCCAAACTTTAGGCTATGGATTTCAGTCAGTACTTCTGGAGTTTGCACAGTTAGAATCACTACTATGAAAGCTTTTTTAACTTAGGTATAGGCTCTGATATTGATGTAGGCAACAATGAGTTTTTAGAAATTATCAAATTCAGATGTTTTAGTAATGTAGACATAGACAAAGAACTGGGAAATGTCAGGTATAAGAAATGGCAGCTATGGTTGGTCACACGGCTTCACTGACTTGATGGTGAATGAATTCTCTCAAGATTTTAAAGCACATAAAAAATTCTTCCATGAAAAATAATTATAAACCTATAATGATCAGATTTTACTCTTAAATCTTTCCATACATAAAAGATGTGTACCAAAAATGTAAAATGGTTCAAATTGATGTTGAACATAAAATATACTACACTGCTACAACAGTTAACAGGCAGGCCTATGTGTATGTAGTCAAATAGGTAACAGGTATTCTGTTTATAGCACACTGCACTGTACAACTTTGGTACATGTATATCAACTGCCTAAAAAGCCATACACTCTTTGAGGTAAAGGGTTAAATAATCCTAATAATCCCAAAATAGTGATTTAGTCTGAAATTATTAATGAGCACTTTGTAATTCTAATGAATAATTTAAATAAATTCTCTCAAACTTGAACACAAGTAAAAGACTGATTCCATGTACGATGTTAAGATAAGAATGTATAATTCTAATATAAACAACCTTAATATAGAAACTTAAGACACAATAAAAGTCGAGTATGAGGGTCAAAAGTTCATTCCAGAACATTCCAAGTTATAAACAAGATTAGGTTTATTACTAAAATTTTAATAAAGAGTGGCAAATATCAGGTACACCAGTAATTCCTGAGGGGATAACCAATGTTCTGAACTCAAATCCAAGTAAACATGTTTACGTAAAAATAATAGTAATCTAGAAGTTGGGTATTTGATGATTGTCATAGATGTAATAAAAGTGGAACTGGCTGACCTTGGTTGCCTAGACATTGAAGACACAGCAAAGGCTGTAAGCATTACTTTTGCTGGCTCAAACTACCTCAAACTGACACAGAACACAAGTGCCTCTCAGCAAAAAGCTGCAGCCCTATATGGCAACATCATGTGGCTTAAAGACATGAGATCTATTGATACTACCAATCCAGTGTGGCACAAAAAGGTCCACAGACTTGAGCATGCATTTGCTAAGACTGGCTCAAAGGTGCATGGTTTAAAAGTGCATTTATGTGTGAAGTGCTTCAGGCTGTGTCCTACTGACACACAGCTACCATTGAGCTGGGTCCTTAGTCAACATACACATCACTGAGGTTAAAGCCTGCTGTCTGTCATTCTAACTCATCCCATATTGTTGTCTGACATGTCACTTACACTTCTGCTGTTACAAAACAAAGCGGCTTAGCCCTTCTTTTGCAGTTTCACTCCAAACAGGTCAACCTCACATTGTAATTGATCTGAAAGTGTTTTTTCCCCATCCTACATTGATAGGTATATGTAGTTGGTTAGTGTTTCTCTAAATGGAAAAAAGTAGAAATAATCTAGAGACCTGGTTTCTTGAGGAGGTTGGCTGGCACTTGCATGCATTCCATAATGTAAGCATTTTTGGGGGCATATGTGGCCTTCGCTTTTCTGCCAGGCCAAAAAACAAAAAGGACAACCAAAATTTGTGTTTTTCAAAACTATTTCAGATGTAATCAGCATTAAGCATTTTTTTCCACAGTAACTGTCACAAAGATTTCAGCAGTAATCAGCACTGAGTCCTTTAGCCACTGTAACAGTTACAAAGATCTCAGCAGTAATCGTCATTGAGTACTTTTTCCCACTGTAATTATCACAAAGATTTCAGCAGTAATGAGTATTAACCACTTTTGCCCACTGTTACTGTCACAAAGATTTCAGCAGTAATCAGCATTGAATACTTTTGCCCATTGAAGTTATCACAAAGATTTCAGCAGTAATCATCATTGAGTACTTTTTCCCACTGTAATTATCAAAGATTTCAGCAGTAATCAATATTAACCACTTTAGCCCGCTGTTACTGTCACAAAGGTTTCAGTAGTAATCAGCATTACAGTAAGCACTTTTGCCCACTGTAGTTATCACAAAGATTTCAACAGATATTGGCATTGAGTACACCACTCACTTGATAACTCGCGCCCTGATAACTCGCGAACCCGCTTATATTTATGGGGTCAGGCGTGGATCCCATTTTTTAAAACCAGATAATAGCCCCCCCTCCCTTTTGATCCATATTTATTGAACTTGAAGAAAATCGTGATCGAAATTGCTACTGAAACGTTGATATATCGCTCGTTTTATGGTAAAAAACGGTAGAGAGGACCTGGAAATTGTAATAAACATTTTGAAATTATAGGCTTTTCATAAGAAGTCACATAATTGGTTACATTTTCTTTCCAAACAAAATTCTTAGTACATCATAATTAAAGATATTCAAGGAAATTTTGATCAATGAAAATGTCACTTATGCCTAGTGTAGCCAGTACATAAATAATTAAATATTAAATTTAAAAATTTTTATTAAGTAAAATTTCTGTTTTAATTCTATCTTTTAGTTCCTTTTAAGTGTAATCATCATAAATGCAATGTGTATTTAAACATAAAATGTGTCAGCTATGTCAGCAGGCGTTTCACTGAGAACCCAGTTAAGTCCTGACCGTATTTTGATAACTGACTTGAGGAAGTATTGGTTGTATTGTTGCTCTGAATTAAAAGCTGGCTCCCTTTGTATTATCATGTCAATTATTATGTCTTTTGAAACAAATAAAGGAGGTTGAATAAAAGGAAAGTTAAGAGGCACGTAAATCCATCCCACTTTAAATCTAGTGGCCCCAGTCGTATGACGGGTGAACTCACTTCATTTGCTCAATCGAACACTGTTATAAATGTTATTGTTTATGTAACATAAACTACCTTAATTTAACTGACTCATTCATAATTGTGGTCAAAGATAGCAAGACAACCAAGTGAAACGAATACTTTGCAAAATAAAGAGCTTGGTTTCACTGATACGGACCATTGTGGGCAAGCGAGTTTCAGAGAATTCCTGAACTGGCACTTAGAGATATCATCAAGGATGATAAGAAGTTTCATTATCACTTCCAATGAAATCATGCCATCAATATTGTACTAACTGAACAATACAAAATTCGAGTTTCAACGTAGACAATTGTCTCATGAAATAAATGTCGCTAGGTTTTGGAAAAAGGAATCTTGTTTGGTGGTGTATCAACAGGTAGTCTAATTCCCTGCTATGGCAACTCCTGACATGGAAGTATACTATTAAATACCACTCCAGGATCCAGAGTAATCAACAAAACAAAAAGCAGTGACGTAATACACAGATGTTTTTGCGTACACGTGATGATTGTTGAAACCAGTTGGAACGATCTTTCACATGTTGGACATTTTGAAAATAAATGTTATTTATACAGAATAACGAACAACTTCATTAGAAAAAGCGTGTTATTAACAATTATTATTGACATGATTGTTGAACGAGGATTCAGTCATTAAACAGCCCAGTTCCCTACACACACACCCCCCGTGGTTTTCTTGAAGTATAGCCCTAAGCAGATTTTTTCAATTGTTGGAGGTCCCTCAGTAACTTGCGCCCTCGCTTATATTGTGGTCTATGTTTGTGGACCCCGTTGTGTGCGAGTTATCGAGGGAGAGGTATACTTTTAACCACTAGCTATCACAAAGATTTCAGCAGTAATCAGCATTAAGCACATTTGACCACTGTAACTATCAAAAATATTTGCCCACTGTAACTTTCAGGCATGGAAATCTTTGTTATGATAATACTGGCTGAATTCACAATTGGAACCCAACTCCTGATCCTTTGATTGGGAAAATTTGACTTTAACTAGGGCACTATTCTACCATTTACACATTCTCAATTATAATACAGACCTAAATTTCTGACTGTCACAGAAAAGATTCCTGTATAACTTGTTTGATAAAAAGTATGAATTGCCAAGTTATACTTGCACTGTTGGGTACATGATACTACCATTTGTTTTCTCTTCTTTTGTTTATTTGGGTTGGGGCGAGGTTTCAGTCACTATTTCTTTTAACAGAACTAGGATTACAGTGTTGTATAGTGTTCCATTTAAAACTTCCGCATATTTTTCCTCTCTCATTGAGGAGTACCTATTGTGATATTCTTTATTTTCAGACGGCTGTTTTATTATTAAGAGTTTTACAGCATGCCCAGTGGTTTCGACAGAGGAATGAGGAACACATTTCAAGAGCTATCAAAGATGGACCTGCAACAAACTCCACAATTAAATATTCACCACAGATATATTCATCTGGTGACCTTATTTCAGATCATTTAGATCATGTTCACATACAGTCAGAATTTTCACGACCAGTCGTATCACAAGAGAAACAGAGCTTACATAAATCACATTACCTTAGCCAGTCAGACCTTGCTTTGTCTGGTGTACAGTTTAGTGATGTTGAAGTGTATATTGGTGGACTTTTGCTGAGACACATTCAACAGCTGGTGTGTAATGCTCATGCCATTACAGAGCTGCAAGTTTCCCATGTTTCTGCAGGTAACATAGCACAAGTGGAGGAAACCAGTCAGGTTCGAGTTGCCACGGCAATCTACCCAACAGCTAGTCTTATGAATCACTCCTGTGATCCCACAATTATATCAAGGTAGATTTTTCATTTCTATATGTATTATTCAGGGGAGAAGACAGCATTCCATTGTATGATTTCAGGATATTGATGGTAGTTTTGCTTTCTCAAGAGTTATACCAGCAATACTTTAGTATATGACAGTAAAACCACCATGAATATCCTCCAGTCCTCAAAGGCAGGACTGTCATTCCCAGTCTTACATAATATCCATAGGCAAGATTGTCATTCCTAGTCTTACACAACAATATCCATAGGCAAGACTGTCTTTCCTAATCTTACATAGTAATATCCATAGGCAAGATTGTCATTCCCAGTCTTACATAATATCCACAGGCAAGACTGTCATTCCCAGTCTTACATACTATCCATAGGCAAGACTGTCATCCCCAGTCTTACATAGTAATATCCTTGGGCAAGATTTTCATTCCCAGTCTTACATAATAATATCCATAGACAAGACTGTTCTTCCCAGTCTTACATAATATCCATATGCAAGACTGTCATTCCTAGTCTTACATAATATCCATAGGCAAGACTGTCATTCCTTGTCTTACATAATATCCCTAGGCAAGACTGTCATTCCTAGTCTTACATAATATCCATAGGCAAGGCTGTCATTCCTTGTCTTACATAATATCCCTAGGCAAGACTGTCATTCCTTGTCTTACATAATATCCATAGGCAAGATTGTTATTCCCAGTCTTACATAGTAATATCCATACACAAGACCATCATTCCTAGCCTTACACAGTAGTATCCTCCTATCCTCATAGGTAAGACTGTCATTGTCATTCTTGCACAATAATATCCATAGGTAAGACTGTCATTCCTCATCTTGCATAATATCCATAGGCAAGATTGTCATTCTTAGTCTTACATAATATCCATAGGCAAGACTGTCATTCCTTGTCTTACATAATATCCATAGGCAAGATAGTCATTCTTAGTCTTACACAATAATTTCTATAGGCAAGATTGTCATTCCCAGTCTTACATAATATCTACAGGCAAGACTGTCATTCCCAGTCTTACATACTATCCATAGGCAAGACTGTCATCCACAGTCTTACATAGTAATATCCTTGGGCAAGATTTTCATCCCCAGTCTTACATAATAATATCCGTAGACAAGACTGTTCTTCCCAGTCTTACATAATATCCATAGGCAAGACTCATTCCTAGTCTTACATAATATCCATAGGCAAGATTGTCATTCCCAGTCTTACATAGTAATATCCATAGGCAAGACTGTCATTCCTTGTCTTACATAATATCCATAGCCAAGACTGTCATTCCTTGTCTTACATAATATCCATAGGTAAGACTGTCATTCCTAGTCTTGCATAATATCCATAGGCAAGATAGTCATTCTTAGTCTCACACAATAATATCTAAAGGCAAGACTGTCATTCCTAGTCTTACACAATAGTATCCCATCAAGACTATTATTCATTTTAGAAAATGAATATTATCTTATCACTATTCAAGATTAAATAGGAAATTGTAGCCACTTGCAGTAATGATGTTTCCCCCGTTTCATTCTGGAGAGAGGGGAGGGGGACGGAGGTTTCTGGGTGATTGTAATCTTTATTATTCAGTTACTTCATGATTGTGATTTCCATCATGTACAAGGGCACGACTATATTACATTATCAATTGACACCTCTGAATAAACAGTTATTCTTGTTTTAATTGCAAAATCCATTATCACAAGAACACAGTACTTAGTCTGTTTAGATGCTAATTAAATATATCTAGAGCTTTGGCCAAAATTCCAGTTGACACTTGTAACTCTTTTCATAGCAGGATTTGACAGATGAGATCAAATTTGTGAGGCTACCAATAGGGAATGACATAGTTCAAAGGAAAAAATGAGAAATGTCAATAAAGTTAATGATAGAGACAGAAAAACAGAAAAGATACATGAAAAGAATAAATAAATTTCTAAGTTTCTTTTGCCCCCTTCTGTGAAATCTTAAAAAATATTTCTGAATTGCAGCATGTGTATATTTTTCTGCAACTAAAATCTGTCTTGGTCAGATCAGTTGTTTTTGACTGTCAGTTCCTTACCGTGTGGCACCACTTCTTATTTTTGCATCACCAGGTAGGTCGTAAAATAGCACTCACTATGAATTTATACTTTCAGATTACAGTTGATATGGTTATTTATACACGCAAATATAATCAAGATTACACATGATTCTTATCCATGCACTGGCAATTTAAAATCATTAAATGATATAATATTCCTTATTTTGTTGGCTATTAACTTTTGACCAGATGCTGTAGGTTGATCAGTGCAGACTGCCCTGATGCAGAAAACTGACTTCAACTGTTGCCAGTTTCAGGATGTAAATGTGTTTTTATCTTTGTCTTTTTATGAAAGATAGAGTTAATGATGAAAAGAATGTTTGTCACTTTTTGCACTTTATTAAAGATTAAGTCGTGTGATATAAAACAGCTGTTACATGATGCGGGTCTATTCTGGAACTGAAAAGATTTAGTGGGGAAGATGTCCCTTTCCATGTGAAGAAATAAGGGATATTTCTGAATATAGAAGGATTTAAAAAAGACAAAAAGCTATGGCTTTCAAATATGAAATTTTCACACATTCATTGAATTATTCAGTGCAGTGTTTGAGAACTTAGCATGGATCCAGCAGTCACAAATCCTTGAATAGATCCCGGTGATATAGTGGATCCACTAAACTAACAAGACAAAGGTAATGGGTTATGCCCGATTGTGTTTGGACTCTGTGGTGTGACCCTGAGTGACCTTGACTCCCATTGCTATGGCACTACATAACCTTTCATGTGTTGATATGCCATAAAACACCAAATGAATGAAACAAAAGTAAGTAAAGAAATTCCAAGTCATTATTCTATGCTGGAAAACACAATAATACATACTGATTTAATGTGAGTAAATTTTGTTCATTAGCTACAAATATATAATTAAACAGAAGAATACTCAAGTTCTCAACTTGAATCAGTTTTCTTGTGTTCTCATTTCTGTTGTGTATAATAAGTATATTAATTGACCATGACCTTACATTTAAATTGTTCTTTTGGAATTGATTATCTGTTCTAAATGTTTTTCAGTTTTTGCAAGGATGTATTAGTAGTTAGAGCTGTAAAGGATGTTCCTAAGGGAGGAGAAATCTTCAATTGCTATGGTCAGTATTATAGTCGGAAAGCCCACTGTATCTCAGATCTCATAATTAATTAACTAGTTCTAAGAATTATAAAGCAGGTCCAGTGCCAAAAATATATTTGCCCAGTTTAAAAGATTTTTAGGAATTTGTAACTTGATGCCATTAGGGATTCAGTAGTTTATTGAATAAAGGAAACCAAAAGCAAACATGTCTACTGTGTCAGACAACATTTGTCAAATTAGATGTGGAAATAAAGAGAAAATCTAATGAATAATAGCATTGAATATATTGGTCACCTTGTAAATGTTGGCATTTTGTACATCTAATATTACATTTTGTACATCTAATATTACATTTTGCTGCTTGCAAAGAAAGAAATTTCAGATTCTACTTTGCTTCACTTGATTTCTTACTTGCATATTGAAGTTTCTGAAAATTAAATGAATATTAGATTTAGGTCACCAGACCTAGATTTCACAAACAGAACTTAAGTCTTGACTTAAATTTAATAATTGAATACAGCAATATGATTGACTGAAATTCAAGACTAATGAAATGTCTTAAGTCTAGACTTGGTAAAAACTTGTGCTGGTGGAATTTCATTTTAGTCAGATTTATTAGAAATATTTGTAAGATAAAGTCCTGTGAATTCCTTTATTTTCATGGGTATCAGTTAAATTTGTGGTTTTGAGACAGATGAGATCAATTAGTACTTAAGTTCAAGGATTGGCAAATAATGTGTCCTGTGTTTCTAAAGAAAGATCATTGGTTCTTGGCCCTTTATATGGTTTCTAGTATCAACAAAATTCACAAAAATTGCTACACACCAAAAATAGCTAACTCACAGTGCACTTCTTTTCTGTTAAAACTTGTGAGGTGAAAAATTTTTGAAAGAGTCCAAGATGCTCCATATAAAATATAATTGGATTAATTGACTCATTATATTGTAAACATATTTGACATTACAGTCTTTTGAAAATAAGTGTAATAATGAAATAGATCATACTAGTCATGCAGTCAAACATGACTGTGGCTGTTCCATACCGGAATGTTGGATCTTTGTTAAGATGAAAGTTTACATGTATTATAAACCCAAATTATGTATATATTTTTACATAAAAATGCATGCACAGCACTGTTGGATGAGGTGTATGAATGTGGCCATATCAATGTATCAGCACTGGATTTCACATGGTATTGATGCTCTACTGTGTTATTATGATTTTCCTTTTTCCTGCCCATACCCAAAACTAAATGACTGCATTCCACATTACATGTGTATAGGCTAAAAACATGCAATTCTGTTATGTTTACCAGTTGCACAGATGAGAGAAATTTTCTTAGTAGATGAAAATGAGACATGTTGTTTTGTCCTAATACATTGTATTTGTGCAGAGCAATAGAAATAATAAAGCACACAAAGTGAATTTTCACCTTGTCTGCTCCACAGTAACCAAAGCCTTATCTCATTGGTGTATCAATTGAAATACAGTTCACAATCTTTGTAATTTCATGTACTCTTCCCCCGTCCCATATATTTGCACGAATTCTTAAACCATTTGATCTCTTTAATGTCACTGATTTGTGTTGTCTCTTTTCAACTTATTTTGGCAGGTCCACATCACAGGAGAATGGGCTGGTCCCAGAGACAGCAGTCCTTGAAAGAGCAGTATTTCTTTACCTGCAGGTGTCAGCCTTGTCTCACAGATAAGGAACAGCAGTCCATATTCACTGTAAATATTCTCATATTTAAAATATAGAATTAATTGCCCCCCCCCCCTTTAAGATAACATACCCCACAAACCTTCTGCAGTTTAAAGGCAGCTTTTAAAATTTAAAAAGAGGGAAATTGTTGGCATCATATAGGATGAAAATTGACTTATTTTATTGTTTAGCATGGTGGCTTTTTATTATGGTTGTCCCCTCTGGAGACAAGGTGAGCAGGGTGTGGGTGGCCTTTAAAAATAAGGGGGCACTATTTTCTAGAGGGGGGTTAACAGATAAAATAAATCTTTTGCACCATTTTATAATATTTTCATCAATGACAAAACTATCCACTTTTTCAAATTAATCTGAATCAATAATGAATAGTTTATCCACTGTTGTAAGTAACTATATTAATTCACTGTCTTGAATAACATTTATGAATGAACTATGACAATGCAGTGGTAACAATGTCAGTGCTTGCATTATGCATCTTTGTTAAGTTATAATCAACTATTATTGACTGTACTGACAGTAGAGATAATGTTTACATATAAAATTCTTTTTGAATAGTGAATTATTTTCCATTAACTTAAGAGTCTATTCATTAAATATTTAGTAAAATGCTCCTATGTGTGTGCTAATTAGGAATTATTATGTGTGTGCTAATTAGGAATTATTATGTGTGTGCTAATTAGGAATTATTTTTCATCATCAAGGCATATCGATGCAGTAAGTGTGAAGATGCTGTGCTAGAGACAGAAAATTCATGGGTATGTCAAGGCTGTGGATTGATTGCTGACAAACAGTTATTTAAGAAGATTTACCTGGAGGGGGAGAGGCTCTTTCTAATAGGACTTGATAAACTGAAGCAGCAGAATGTAACAGGTTGTGGTCTTCTAAATCATAACATTTAAATGAGCACAGAAGTTGCATGAATTTTGCAAAGAAACTGAGTTTGTAAATATACTATATATACTTGCTTTTAAGTCAGGTTCATCTGTAAATAGCATAGACCCAGATCTGACATTGCATAATGCACCAGAAGATCAAGGCCTGTATTTTTTGTGATACTGATTACCTTGAACAAGCTGCATAGACCCAGATCTGCCACCACATAATGTGATGTTTGAAGTTTGACCCAACTTATAAGCAGATATATGCAGTACAATATAATGTATTTTTTTTTTACATGCTTTCTAACTTTCATTAATTCTTGTGTATCAACACCCTAGACCAGTGGTTTGGACACAACCCTAAAAAATATGGTTTCCGAACCTCATGACCCAGTTTCCATGTTTTGATAAATTTTGCCACCCTCAAAAAAATCATGGCAACCCTATGTGACCTTCCTGAACGTCCTTGTGACCCTGATTGAGGTCTCGGCCCAGGAATCGGGAATCACTGCCCTAGACTAACCTTTGGCATTCATGTGTGTGTCCATTACTGTCACAGTATGTATGTCAACACTCTAGACTAACCTTCGGCATCCATGTGTGTGTCCATCAGTACCTCAGTATATCTGTCCACACCCTAAACCAGGGATCTCGGGCCACATGTGGCCCGCCAAGCCATATCCTGTGGCCTGCAAAATGATTAGCATCACAAGGTGTCATGAGAGATAACAAAGGTGGTGTGGCCCTTGGGCCATCAAAAATGCCCTTATGCCTCCCTCAGGGTTTTTTGAGTTGGAGACCCCTGCCCTAACTTCCCATAATTAGTAAACTGAGTTCTTGTGTGACATTTGTGCAGTGGTAGAATTATGTATGCTTCATTATTACATTAGTAGCGATATATAGTGCTATTCTTTGCCATCCATCTATCAATCTGTCCATTACACCTTGGTTAAGTGTTGCATTTAGGTTATTTCATGCACTGGGGCAGGGCACCCATGATCTGTCAATACATTTCTAGTTTTTCAACCTATGTTTACACTGTGTAACCAGAGAACAAGGAAAAAATACGGAATTGCCTTTTTAAATTTGTTCATAAAATTAACTACTGGGTCAAATCCATATCTTTTAAACTGTTTGAATTTGTTAATGCATTATTTGCATAGTCTTGCAGGAAATACATTTGCACTGGAACTTGTATTCATTGAGACCGCTCTGAGGATTAATCCAGTTTTCTTTATAGGCCATTCCTATTTAATTGGGTCTTCAAAATCATGTTTTATGGTAGCCATGAAATCCATATAACTTGGTACCCCATAAATTAAAGTTGATGTACAGTAATCAGCTTTCATGTTATTGTCAATATTTCATGTCTCTTTTCTGAAAAATATTTTGTGATCCTTAGGTACCCAATAAAAGCCCCAATCATTGTGTAAATGGGCCTGAATACTTGAATGTAATATTTCAAAATCATTAATGGCTGTTCCATTTAAACATTCATGGTACCCAGGGAAGGCAGTTTTTAAAAAAGACGTGCCAGGGTATTGTGATTACTGAAAGAGTTGATATGAAAATGATACAAAATTCTAAATGCATCTGCAGGTGACTATTCCACAATACAAAAATGCTTTACTGGAACAGACATAAAGGATTCTAATGTTTCTAAAATTTATTCCACAAAATTATAATCCGCATTGACAAAGAGTTCCTCTAATAATGTGTTAGACATGTGTCAGACATCTTTGATTGGTCTCTTTCTTGCACCTTTCATTATACATGTATTGCTAAATCATATAAATGCATGTCATGTTACTGGTAAAAAACATTTTATGCATCAACTTCCATTCTATTTATAGGTGCTATAGAGGAGTTGCTGTCATGTCACAAACTGTGGAAAGACATTTTGTACATATATCACCAAGACTTGTCTAAGGTGCTTGACTGCTTATCAAGGTGCTATGCCATGCAAGGTATGATTTGTCTAACGTGCTTGACTACTTATCAAGGTGCTATGCCATGCAGGGTACGACTTGTCTAAGTACATGACTGCTTTTCATGGTGCTGTGCCATGCAAGGTATATGTCTAAGTGGTTGACTGCTTGTCAAGGTGCTATGCCGTGCAAGATATGACTTGTCTAAGTGCATGACTGCTTTTCATGGTGCTATGCCATGCAAGGTATGACTTGTCTAAATGCATGACTGCTTTTCATGGTGCTATGCCATACAAGGTATGATATGTTTAAGTGGTTGACAGCTTGTCAAGGTGATATGCCATGCAAGGTTTGATTTGGTTAAGTGCTTGACTACTTTTCATGGTGCTTTGCCATGTGAGGTATGATATGTCTAAGTGCATGATTGCTTTTCATGGTGCTATGTCATGTGAGGTATGATATGTCTAAGTGCTTGACTGCTTGTCAAGGTGCTATGCCATGCAAGAAATGACTTGTCTAAGGGCTTGAATCTAGGTGCTATGCCATGCAAGCATTTTATTTCAGCTTAGTTGGAATTTCATTGACTTATCGTTGTTGTTGTTGTAGGTTTAATGCCATTTTCTTCAGCACAAGATAGGCTATACATGGTGGCCAGTATAAATGGTGGAGGAAGAACCCTCGAAAACCCCGGAAAGAACCACCGACCCACAAGAAGCTACTGGCAAGCTTTCTTACATACCCACATTGGCCAAGCCCAAGAGTTGAACCCACACAGACAAAAGTGAGATGGCAGTGATTCGTAATGGTGACGCTTTAAACCACTTGGCCACTCGGGGCTCTGACTTACCATTGTACAACATCATATGTACATGCTTATAAGTTGATTCTATCGACAAACTGCACATAGCTTCTCGTGGGTCGGTGGTTCTTCCCAGGATTTTCCAGGGTTCTTCCTCCACCATTAATACTGGCCGCCATGTATAGCCTATCTTGTGCTGAAAAATGGCGTTAAACCCTATAACAACAACAACAACAACAACAAACTGCACAGGCCCGATCTGTTATCATATAATGAACCAAAAATAGGTCTGTGTCTGTGCAGTTTGTTTGGAGTAATAAGTGGAACAAACAACATAGACACTGATCTGCCTGTGCATTATGTGATGGCAGATCAGGGTCTGTGGATTTTTGTCGGACTTATAAGCAACTGTATATGGTATAGATCAGCAAGCATTAGTAATTTAAGAGGATATTCAGAGATTTCAGCATATGTTACTAGTTAAACATATGACACTTTATTCTTGATTATATAAACTATAGTCTTCTTCTTTGGGGGTATCAATTTCTCTGTGTGGGTTTTTTTTTATCAATAACTGACATTGCCTTGAATTCTCAGATTTGAGGATATGTCACTGATTGGGAACAAGGTCATCTGGTCTTCAGCAAGGGATGATTAATTGTTGGGTCGATAAAAATTTGTATACCATGGTTACAAATGAGTATTGTAATTATTTGTTGAAATCAAAGACACAATTGTAAAAAAGTTTTTTAAAAAGAATTCACACCATATATATATATATATATATATATATATATATATATATATATATATATATATATATATATATATATATACTTGCTTATAAGTTGAGTACAACTACAAATTGCACAGACCCAGATCTGCCAGCACATAATGACCAGCAGATCTGAGTCTATCCAGTTTGTTAAGAGTAGAACAAAGAACATTAACCCTGATCTGCTAGAGATAATGTGATGGTAGATCAGGGTCTATATTTTTTGCAGTTGGACTTATAAGTAAGTATATACTTAAAATGTTTAATATGTTTCACAGATTAAAAATAAATGTAAATCATTTTTTTCTACTCCAGTACGCATTTCTACTCCCTGCCTGATTAGCTTGAGAAACTCATTTTCTTCTATTCCCCTACTTACATCTCTGCCTGATTAGCTGAAGAAACTTGTTTTCTTTTCAAATAAACCAAATATATCCATTTTTGACTATCAGAATGTGTTTTTATTTTCATAAGATTCATCAGAAGCATTTTCAACCTTGAAAACAGCATCTGTAAAAAATAACTTCATGATATAATGAGAAAATGATACAGCAGTTGCAAGTTTGTATATTTTAGCCTAGGATTTTTCATTAGGAATTCGTAACAACATATACATCTGAATTTTGATCTAAGTTTCCTTATTATGTTGATCTAAGTTTTCTTATTTTCATAGGACATTTCAAGAGATCATCTGGATATCTAAGAGAAAGCATCAAGATAGTGAGTAAAATGTATGGAGAGTCTAGTATAGAGGTTGCCAACGAACTCCACAAGTTTTCTGAGGTCCTAATTAGTGCAAGAAACTGGACGGAAGCCTTGTCAGTTGCTGAGAGAGCCATAAAACTTTTCAGTCTCCACTATGGAGAGTCACACAGCACAGTGCAGGAACTTTCTGATATGAAGAAACAGTTGCAAGAGTGTATGAAAATATGACTACATTTCATAATAAATATTTATGGGTCAATCAAGCAATTTTGTAAAGGAGTCTTTTTAATGTCAGAATGGAAGACAAAATAGGAAGAGGTTTATCTATTCAGGAAAACTTCGTAAATAAATCTTTAAATTTTTTAAGGGGGATTTTTATTCTTGAAGATTTTTAAAGTATTACACAAGAATAAAACACAGGAGAAAATCATAAAATTGTATAGCTAGAGTTTCCAGCTGTTTCTCTGATTCCAATATCATACTGCTTTACTAAGTGCTGTTAAAAGTTGTTTGATTTAACATCTCTTCTCAGCTCTGCCCCATCCAAATATGTAGTGGAAGAGGGATGTAGAAGATTAAAAATATGTCATCCACGTACTGCTGGGCAAAGTTAGAAGACTTGTACTTTCTCTCATGAAGCCTAAATGTATGGGAATCTGTATTACAAACCAAGGCTTCACTCACCAAAACTAACCAAAAATAAAATAGCAAAATAAAGTAAAGTTCTGAATGTAGAAAGATTCTTGCTGTATTGCTTCATCTTCACAACTGTCTAAAAGTCATGGCAGTATAGGCAAACATCTTGAAATCCTGAATTCTGGTTGTTGGGGTGTTCAGTTTAACACACCATAATCTGCTTCATCTGGGTCTTCTCTTCTGTTGTAGCAGAAACAAACAGAACTGGCCTCATATATATCCAAGGTTGTAAATTAGGAGTTCCAAATCTAGTAATAATTACAGAACATGTCCAGAACTATAAAATTTTGTATGGAAGCAAATTTGACTTCCAAAACAAAATTTTACAAAGTCATTCCTCTATGTATCACTTGTTTCCCAAGTCAAGATCTTTATATTATTGGCCAAATGTGGATATATTCAGTTCAGTCAGTGTAGCAACATTCATTCCTAATCTCCCCAGCTGACTTCACAGCTGTGTAGAATAGACTTGTGCACAGTCAAGCACATGATACACACACAGCCATATAGAATAGACTTATGTACTGTCAAACACATGGTGCACACACAGCCATATAGAATAAACTGTCATGCAATGTCAAGCACATGGTACACACACAGAAATATTGAATAAACTGTCATTCACAGTCCAACACATTGTACACACAAAACCATATAGAATAGACTTGTGCACATTCAAGCACATGGTACACACAGTCATATAGAATAAATTTGTACACTGGCAAAGACATGGTAGTTTTGCAACTATAAACACACAGTCATACAGAATAAAGTGTCGTGCACTGTTGAGTACATGGTAATATGCAACTGTACATAGTCATGTGGAATAAAGTCTCATTCACTGTTGAGCACATGTTAATATGCAATTGTACATAGGCTTGTGGAATAAAGTCTCATTTACTGTTGAGCACATGGTAATCATGTAACTACGCAGTCATACAGAATAAACTCATGTATGGTAATTATGTAACTATGCAGTCATACAGAATAAACTGTCATGCACATGGTAATTATGTAACTATTCAGTCATACAGAATAAACTGTCATGCACATGGTAATTATGTAACTCTGCAGTCATACAGAATAAACTGTCATGCACATGGTAATTATGCAAATATATGCACACAACCATTATTGTGCACTGTCAACAACATGGTAATTATGCAACTGTACACAGCCATAGAGTAAAGTCTTGTGTGCTGTTGAATACATGTTAATTATGTTTACACATTCATACAGAATAAACTGTCATGCATTGTTGAACACATGGTAATTATGCAACTGTATGCATGCAGCCATTATTGTGTACTATCAAGAACATGGTAATTATGGAACTGTATATACACAATCATCATACTGAATAAAGTGTCATGCACTGTCAACCACATGGTAATTATGCAACTATATGCACACAGCCATTATTGTGTACTATCAAGAACATGGTAATTATGGAACTGTATACACACAATCATCATATTGAATAAAGTGTCATGCACTGTCAACCACATGGTAATTATGCAACTGTATGCATGCAGCCATTATTGTGTACTATCAAGAACATGGTAATTATGGAACTGTATACACGCAATCATCATACTGAATAAAGTATCATGCACTGTCAACCACATGGTAATTATGCAACTTTACACACACACAATCATAATTTAGAAAAAAGTGTCGTTCCTTGACCAGATTATGGTAATTATGCAACAAATGCACACAGTCATTATTGTGCACTGTCAAAAACATGGTAATTATGCAGCTATACACACACAATCATAATATAGAAAAAATTGTCATTCACTGACCAGATTATGGTAATTATGCAGCTAAATGCACACAGTCATTATTGTGCACTGTCAAAAACATGGTAATTATGTAACTGTACAAACACAGCCATATCTAATACTACACTAAAACCTGTCTTGAGTGACCACCTGTTTCCAGAGACCATGATCGCCTTGCACTGATTAACCACTGATTATGTTGTGACCTGTTATGAGAGACAACCTGTTTTGAGAGACCATAATTTTTTGGTAAAAGGACTGGTTTTTCATGACAGGTTCTGTGTTATTGTTTGCCAGTTATGCCTGCCTACCATCTCAAAGTGGTCGAGTTATGTGATAACATTGCACAAGTGGATTCAGTATCATATGCTGGAAATAGCAACATTTCCATAAATATCAACCTTCTGTTAAAGGTTTCCAGTTATTGAAAGCAAATGGATCATCGGATTTACAGTCTCTTTTGTGTGCAGTCAAGTTTAAAGGGCTCCCAATGATACAAGTATTGGTATTAAAAGTTATTTTGTTGAATGAAGAAATAAGGTGATTTTCATTTTCATTTATAAAGAAAGGCATATTTAAAATATTTGTTTTCCACTCCATGCTTGCCAGAATTTTTCTTATTTTTTAGTTCTTTTAACTGGCATAAAACCAGTTCTTGTCAGCACCCATTTCCTGTAATTATTCTTAAAAAATTTATTTTGATATTTAAATGCTGCATTTCTTAGCCCTTGCAGGCTTTCAAAGCAGGTTTAAGTGGCAGTAATTAACATTGCTTGTAATAGCATTTACACAAACCAAGTTAACCTGTATCACAATGAATACATCTTATTTATATTTGCCTTAAAGTGGAAACTACAAGCAGACTTGACTTGTGCACAATAAGGGAACAAGGAAGGGGAATGATATAGGTCATTCATTTTATTACATGTACGATGGGCTGCTAAATAAATTATAGATATTTAATAGTTTAGTTATCAGTAAATATATTTGTAAGTGATGCATTTTTATTTTGCAGATAGCATCAAGTTATAACATATACTCACTTGTAAGTCAAGTTCAGCTGCAAACTGCACAGACCCAGATCTGTCATCACATAATGCATCAGCAGATCTGGGTCTTTGCAGTTTGTTAGGAGTAATCAATAGAACGAACAACAAGACCTTGATGTGCCAGCACATTATGTGATGGCAGAATATGGTGTATGTTGTTTGCAGTTGGACTTGGCTTATAAGTATTGATACAAGTTAGGATATAATTTCCAGCATTAACGGTTCATTTTTACATTCTTATCACTTCCAAGATAATTATGTGTAATTTTTTTGGGGTAAATTTAATGAAATACAACAAATATTCACATGAATATTTTACTGTGAAAACTAGATCAACACTGAGAACAGTTTCAGTAGCTGAGTACCTCTGATCCAAATTAGGCTAGTATTAGAACCAGTCTAAACTGCAAAATATTTTTGATTGAATGATTTAGGCGATGGCTCATTTTGGATAAAGAGGTAAAACAGCAGCGTACTAAGGGTAAATGGCACACATTGTGATGATGATGGCCCAAAGGGATTTTGGCCCCAAGACCTCTGGCACCCAGGGTTTTTGGTGCCCCAAGACCTCTGGCACCTGGGGCAACTGCCCTCTCTGCCTCCTCCCCATTAGTACACTAACTGAGGTTAACCAATTTTTATATTAAATTAATGAAAACATTCTGTTAGGTGCTTTTTTAAAAATGACATGTTATTGTTGATGAGAATATTAGGAATCTGGTATATATTTGGTCACTGTATTCCAGTTTAGAAATTGGTTCTCTTCACAGTATATACCCTATATACTTGCTTCAGAGTTAGGTCAAATTGCAAACAACAAAAATCCTGATCTGCCATATCATAATGCACCATCCTGCAGATTAGGATCTATGTTGTTTTGTTCTACTGATTTCTCCTAATAAACTGCACAGAACCATATCTGCCAGCACAAGCATCAGCAGATCTGGGTCTGTACAGTTTGCAGTTGGACTCATCTTATAAGCTAATATATATGGTAGGTATCTTTCTAAAATTGGTTAATTTATTAAATGAAAATACAAATGCCTGGACTCCAGGGACCAGGGGAGACTAGACTACCCCAGCAGATGGAAGGGACCACTTGCAAATTTCTTCAGATAGTACTTTCTGCTGATCTATTTAATGAATTTAGAAATGCGTTAGATATGATGACTCTCAGAATACACACAAAAGTTAGAAGTTTTAAAGAAATATTCATGCTGGTTTTGTTTTTGTTGATTTTAACAGCACTTTTCACATGTTATTGGCTATAATATGCTGATGAAATGGGTACTAAGTGCCTTTCCCAAAGACATTAAAGGAGGGTATTAAACCTAAAACCCTTGGATTACAAGACCATTGTACTCTATCATCTGACCCAATACAGCTCCTTTTGCATATAGAATTTATCACTGTACATTGTTGCATATAGAATTATCCTTATTTATTCCTGTGCATTTTTGCATATAGAATCATTCTTGCATATAGAATCAAACATATTGTCCTGCACAGTTTACATATATAATAATCCATGTATATCCCTGCATACATTCTGCTCCATCTACACTAAGTTCAAATTGTCATATTTGTGCTTCAAAAACTTATGACTAGATATTCAATTAAGCTAATGAATGCTCCTGTCATGGCAATGCCCTAAGTACAAAATGAAACGTGATGCAGTACAGTGCAGTGTTCCAGAAAAACTAACCAAGCAATTTTGAGATTTTTAGATCCCTTTTCAAGGCAGACAACACAAACAAATAATTATCACAAACAAAAAGTATAGAGTCAAAATGGACAGAAATAGATGACAGTTTCAAAATTTTATTTGAATTACCAGTGATTTCCACTATTCAATTAAATGTATGTCAGAGTGATCAAACAGGTCCTTTGTCTTTTTGGATACCCTGGAATCTACCCTGCACAAGAGAAAAGAGAAACTGACCTGTACTGCTCCCACCAGTGCCTGCTCCCAACCAACTGCCACCCCAAATATGTAGTAAAAAATCTTCATTACAGCCACTATGTTTGGACTAAACACATCTGCTCCAACCTAGCCACCCTTGAAAGATTAGAGATCATTGAATACTTAAGAACAATAGGATACAGACATTGACATAGCCATGAACAAAGCTATTATCCTTTGTAGTAATGCCCTCGTGAAATATTAAACCAAGAAAGCTAACAAATGCATCCCTTTAATGGTTATTAGACCCTGATGCCCCAAACTTCACAACACATCATTTGGAAGTACTGGCACCAGATCAGATCTTCCATATATGTGAAAAGCCTGCTTTTTTTGTGCAGACTAAATTATAATGAAATTATTTATCTAACCAAAAGAATTAGGATTTGTAAGTGGCTAAAATAAATGGTATGAAAGTTACCAGTAACTGAATGATGTATTTTTCAATGAAGATTAAAAGCAGTGAAAGCAAAAATTTAAAGTTATTGTTGCACAACCACTCTTGGGAACACAACTGTCTTGTACATTGGGGGTTAGCTGTATTTCAAGAACTTTCAGTGGTTCTTGAGGACCATCTAGTATATGCCATGGTAACTTTTGACAGTACCACAGATGCAGGCACATACAGTTGTAAATACAAGTGCTGCATAATCTGCAAGCATATGACAGAGTCAAAACTAATCTGCAAGCATATGACGGAGTCAAAACTAATCTGCAAGCATATGACAGAGTCTAAACTAATCTGCAAGCATATGATGGAGTCAAAACTAATCTGCAAGCATATGACAGTCAAAACTAATCTGCAAGCATATGATGGAGTCAAAACTAATCTGCAAGCATATGACAGAGTCAAAACTAATCTGCAAGCATATGATGGAGTCAAAACTAATCTGCAAGCATATGATGGAGTCAAAACTAATCTGCAAGCATATGACAGAGTCTAAACTAATCTGCAAGCATATGATGGAGTCAAAACTAATCTGCAAGCATATGATGGAGTCAGAACTAATCTACAAGCATATGACAGAGTCTAAACTAATCTGCAAGCATATGACAGTCTAAACTAATCTGCAAGCATATGATGGAGTCAAAACTAATCTGCAAACATATGATGGAGTCAAAACTAATCTGCAAGCATATGACAGAGTCAAAACTAATCTGCAAGCATATGACAGAGTCTAAACTAATCTGCAAGCATATGATGGAGTCAAAACTAATCTGCAAGCATATGACAGAGTCTAAACTAATCTGCAAGCATATGACAGAGTCTAAACTAATCTGCAAGCATATGATGGAGTCTAAACTAATCTGCAAGCATATGCCTGAGCCAAAGCTGTAATCAATCTCATTACATGCAAAATGTGTGCCATCCAATATGATTGTGGAGCTATTGACTTGAAAAAACAATAACCAGAAGTCATATTTGCAGTAAAATTGGCTTGAAACTTGTCAACCACTACAATCCAACTAGACACTCAGTATGTCCCCTCAAGATGCTGCTGGCCGAGTCTGGCCACGGGTGAATGGATAATCAATCTCATTACATGCAAAATGTGTGCCATCCAATATGATTGTGGAGCTATTGACTTGAAAAAACAATAACCAGAAGTCATATTTGCAGTAAAATTGGCTTGAAACTTGTCAACCACTACAATCCAACTAGACACTCAGTATGTCCCCTCAAGATGCTGCTGGCCGAGTCTGGCCACGGGTGAATGGATAGAGTGCACACATAAGAAATAATACTGGATTCTGCAACTAGGAACTTGTGGGAAATTTGATCAAAATAGAACAAAATTTAACCTTGCTTATTGCTATTCCACTTGGGCATCAGTATTTGACACATAAAAAATCTTTGCAACAGTTTTTTAACCATATAAATACTCCAACATATTTCATGAAATGATCTTTTTCTATTAATCCACTACAGTATTTTGTGACACATTTCCTTTGCCATCCTCTCCATGAGTAACTTGATCAGGACATAATTTTAGTACATATTGTAGATTTTTGTCATATATCATGCATTGTGTCTCCCTATATGTGGTTTCTGACTCCATTGTATTTGGCCTGGAATTTGGTCAGATCAGTCTCGTTCTCCATATGGATGGAAACGTGCAATTATGCAAATCACTCCATTCTTGTTTAATTTTTTATTTATCAACCTGTGATGCTCTGACCCCAACATGAAATAGACATGGTTTAATACATTCATATGTGCTGCTTTTCATCCTGATTTTTTAAAAATTTATTTAACTCCTTTTTTTTCTTTTTTTCTGTGTTGATTTTTCATCATTTATTTATACATGTAGTAAACAGTTTTCTCGGCTTTTTTATTATAAGATATTTTGCTTTTATAAGTTGTTTCTCACCTGGCCTAATAGCTTGATTAGCCTGAAACATTGGGAGACAGTTCACACACACACACAACCGTGTGTGTGTGTGTGTGTGTGTGTGTGTGTGTGTGTGTGTGTG
The DNA here is from genome assembly GCA_016617855.1 of Megalonaias nervosa. Classification (NCBI taxonomy): domain Eukaryota; kingdom Metazoa; phylum Mollusca; class Bivalvia; order Unionida; family Unionidae; genus Megalonaias; species Megalonaias nervosa. The sequence goes on along the minus strand of JAECUM010008130.1, from coordinate 111,838 downwards.
TGTGTGTGTGTGTGTGTGTGTGTGTGTGTGTGTGTGTGTGTGTGTGTGTTACAAGACATTCTGGCAGAGTTAAAGCACTTGAAACAAATATCAAACTTGTTGGGCCACTAACGCTACAGCTATCACAGCAAGAGTATGCCTTAGACGTAGAAAAGGTTTATGGCAGTTGCAGTTGATGGTGTCAAGTCCATAACTTTTTTTCAGAACCCATATAGGCATATTTATCAACCATACATGCGACGTCATGAGCAACTAAAACTTTATCTGTGCCCTAATACCTTGTTGTATTAAAAATATTGCGAATAGTGATGAACACGAGAAGTGTATCTCCGTGTGAAGAAGACATTCATCATACTTTATCTACTCTTTATACTTGCCAAGAAATATACACCACCAGATTTATGACGGGAAAGATGTGCGTGCTTGGAAAAGGTCTTGGATACGATGCCTGGACCCAAGAGGTTATTAATGATGCCAAAGGCATCTTATGTGACTGATGAAAGAAAGACAAACATGAACTTTGTTTTTTTAGTGTGAATGTTTAATTTTTTTGCTGTTTCAGTATGAAAAATTCAAATGTAAAAAATGTATGCAATGTCATGTGTCATTGATGAAATGTCAGAATTATACACACCACTCGATAGTTATGGATACATCCTCTATTCTCAAAGTACTTGACAAAATTTGGGTGGTCCAGTATATTTGTTATCCCTTTAATATGCCGATTGCTTGACCCATTGGTTCAGGCAAAACCGAATTTGTCAAACATGTAATTGAACACAAATTACTTTTGTTTGATTGATGATGGTGTCAAGCAAAGTAACTTTATTCAGAGAAGAAACTGATTTTAAAATATCATTTTCATATCATTTTCCATGTGCAAGACTTTTCACATATCCCATTTTCTTGATATTTTTGCACCACCTAGTCTCTCAATACTTTGACCATAAACCAGGCTGTCAATATATCTAACTTCCTCTGTCTTGAAAACGAGTAATAGATAGTAAAATAGTAAAGAAACGGTAGCTATCTGGAATTTTTATCAATAAATTTCTCTTTCTATCATTAGATGTTCTTGAATGAATGTAGACAACGCAATCGTAAACTACAAATCTTCTAGACACAAAATTATTCTTTTTCACATGTTTTACAACGGTACACCGATGCTAAGGAAAACAAGGGTAGTTGACATTTTTTCTGATAAGTAGCATTCTGTTTACACAGGATTCTTCTTTGTACTTCTATGTAAACAATGGTTTATTCATTCTTCTTTCTTTCCATGAGATTTTTTAAAGAAACATATCTGTTTGCTGGTAAAGACTAATAAAACCTGACTTAACAGTGAATATTTTACTGACTAATTTGAGTTTTGCAATTGACACTGAAAAAGATTTTTTGTCTGATCACATGCAATAAACCTACCACATAACCGTGTGCATGAAGCTAATGCCAATATTATACGATGAATAAAGTTTTGAAAATCTTTATGACATTAGTATTAATCAGACACAGTCGCGATTTCTCTCCACACTTTATGTAAACTTAAATATGTTCGTTCATAAAAAAAATAAAACTAATAATAGCCATCTTAGATTTGTGGTGAGTTGGAAAATTCTGCCAGATTGACACAATGGAACCTCTAGGAGACAGAGTTGTTTACTTCAACACAAAGTAGTTGCAATTGCATCGATCGGTCTGACAGTTATCCTTCAACCAGCTAAGCCTTGTCTACGAGACTTAGGCCTACAAACATCCCGAAGAACTTATTTTTAGGTTTGCCAGTGATTCTAAAATGTGCAGCTACCAGTACAGTGACAAACAAGGAGAACTTCAAACCATATGTAAATTTCAACAGCTGACAGTCAACTATTTAAATTTAACAGCGTCAGACTAAACAGTCATTCTAAATTTTCTGGAAGTTACCTTTTGGGTAGCTGGAATGTGAAAATAATCATTATCCGGCAGTTACCGAATAGGATGAACTACATCACAAGGTTGTCTGAGGAAATCGACTTGCTTATAGTGTATGCAACATGGCGCCATGTTAGTATGGAAAGTCCATTAAGCATGAAAGGCACAGAGAATGCCAGTGTTAGGGCAATTCTGGTCACATTCAGTTTACAAATTATAAATCAATGAATGAATTGACTAAGTTCTGTGCACTTTTCAACATATTAAAGATTACCGTTATTGAAATCGGTTGAGAGGTTCAAACAAATGGGGATGTATAGTCGAACTATAGTTGGGGTAACTAAATGTGGAAGAATTCGGAAAGATCAACCTGAGCGCATCCTTGTGGAAAGCCGAGTGGCCAATACACACAGTAGTAAAAATGGCGCCCGATTTCAAACGGGCAAAATGGCAAATATTTCAAAATAAATTATAAACAGATTCAACATTGAAGATGAACAATTTCATTACACTGGTGAAGAAAAATGATGAACTTACATGAGTGTTACCTTAATCCTGGAGAAAAATGGATACAACTGCCTATTTCTCTCTCAGAATAGAAGGTAAGTGAAATCAGTTCAGTGCTATCATGTATATACTGGGCTTCAAAAATCTTTCCCCAGAAGATGGATATTTAAACAAATCATTTTTATATGATTTACATATTGTATAAAATTGCTTTTCTTTTGTACAAATGTAAAATATCAAAAACTTACACTACAGTTACTATTATTTGCATTGGAAACGGGTACAAACTTTCGAACAAGAGGGGAATGTAAACAATAAAAGGAGATTATATCTCCATCCATAATAATATGTGCAAATGCACTTTATAAGTAGATAGGTAGTCAAGATTATTTCAATACAGGGATAAGGTTGTTAGTTTTCTTTAGAAGCGATTTAAATTCTGTCTTATAACTATTCTTTTACATCTTACCTAATGTGTGCATTGGATGTTAGTTTTGTTTATAAATAGAACAGTATGGGGAGGATAGGGTAGGGACATTATAGAAGGGGTAATATTTTATCTTTATAAATGGGGAGATAATTGGGTACCTGGATAGTAGATTACTGGGTGTTGGATTGTAGATAACTGGTTGATAGATAGTATATAACAGAGTGCTGATAGATAGTATATAACAGGGTGCTGATAGATAGTATATAACAGGGTGCTATAAATAGTATATAACAGGGTGCTGACAGTATATAACAGGGTGCAGATAGATTGTATATAACGGGGTGCAGATAGTAGTTAATATGGTGAATACTAGATCACTGTGTTGGTAGAAGGAGGTAACTTTGGTGTATAATAGATAATTGGGTACTGGACAACAGATAATTGTTTTGTATATAGAATTTAGCTGGGTATTTGTAGTAGATAACTGGTTTGTGGATAGTGGATCACTAGGTACTAGATAACTGGTATGTTGATAGTAGGTAACTGGGTGCTGGTTATTGATGTTAGATAACTAGGTTTGGACATTAGTAGATAACTGGGTACTGGATAGTAGATACCTGATTTGTGATACCACTGGGTATTGGTGGTAGATACTGGTTGGTGGATAATGGATCACTGGGTACTGCCTAACAGATAATTGGTTTATGATAGTAATTAACTGGGTGTTGATATCAGATAACTGGGCCCTGGACAGCAGTTAGCTGGTTTGTGGTTATCTGGGAGTTGGAGAGTAGATAACTTTGTGTTGATAGAAGATAATTGGTTGGTGGATTGTATATAGCTGTTGGTGTATAGTAGATAAATGGGCTCTGAATATTAGACAACTGGGTGCTGGATAGTATATAGCTGGTTGGTGAATGGTAGATAATGGGTGATGGCAGTAGATAACATTGGTGGATAGCAGATAAGTGAGTATTGGACAGTAAAGAACTAGGTGAGGGATAGTAGGTAACTGGGTGCTTGATAGTAGATAATTATTTGGTAGATAGTAGATAACTGGCTGTTGATAGTAAATAATCAGTGCTGGATAGCAGCTAACTATGTGTTCAATAGGCGATAATTGGTTGGTGTAAAGTAGACGACTTGGTTTTGATTGTAGATAATATTTGGTGAACAGTAGATTGCCTGGTGCTGGATATTAGACAACTAGGTGGTGGATAGTAGATAATTGGGTATCATTATGTGAAGATTATTCAGGAGGTAGTTTTGTTTTGTTTGGGAGATGCTGTTTAATAATTGGGTGTTTGATAGTAGATAAATGGTTATCGATATTAGATCACTGTGTTCTGAAAAGTAGGTATTTGGTTGGTGGATGGTAGATAACCAGTTGGTGTATGGTAGGTAGCAGGGTGCTGGATATTATACAACTAGGTGTTGGATAATAGATAATTATGAATTGATATGTAAAGATTATGTGGATGGTAGCTTTGTTTTTGCAAAGGGATTGTAGGATAGGGTTGGTGATGTTATAGAATAGGGTAAAGATTTTAAGTTTATAAGAGGGATCAGAGGGTGGTATGGGGAGATAAAATGTTAGTTTTGTTATCAAGCAAAACGAAATGCTGCATTTCATACAGAGTGCAGACAAGCTCTCATTTTCCCTGTCCAGGACTGACCGAGGGGGGGAGGGCAACCGGGGATATATCCCCGGTGCCCGGGCTCGTAAGGGGGCCTGTGCCGAACAACAGTTTTTAATTTTATAACAAAAAGTTTTTGAACAAGAACTAGGAGAGGCCCAGGTGTTTCTTACCCCAGGGCCCGTGATCGCTCTCTTCAGCCCTGTCCCTGTCAATACATTTCCCTCCAAAATAGAGCCAACATGCTGCAAAAACTCCTCATGTGAAACTTTGTGTTGTCATATGGCATTTCAGTTTGGTAGGAGACAGGCACCTAATGTCACAGTGTTTAAAAAAAGCCTACCTTTCAACATGTCAGACTGCTGTTAATTTTCCATTATCCCCTATAAACATTGGACCGTTTTGTCCCTTTAAACTTTCAACCCTGTTTAACACAAGATTCCCGTACAGCATTTTATTTTAGTGGACAGACACACACACATCTCCTGCAATTAAACATCTTGCATGCTATACTGTTACAAAAAGACAGACTCACTAAACAAGCTAAACATATGACATCATATAGCAGGGGTGCACAACCCCCCGCCCACGAACGTGTTCTGTCCGGCCCTCAGGGCAAATTAAAACAAGACAGAAATCTGGCCCATGAACAGTAATTATATTAAAGAAATTAGTGTTTGCGGCCCTCGAGTGGTCTTGGAAAATGCAATCTGGAACTTGACCAAAAAAGGTTGTGCACCCCTGTCATATGGTACTAAGTTAGAATGCAGACTTTCACCTCATGCTACACTGTTACATAACATAAAATTCAAGATGGCACCTGTGGTAAATTCCCATTTGTCCCCCAGATATTTTACTCTATTTAGCATGGAGACCCCTTTAGGCTCCCCCCCCCCCCGGCCATTCTCTATCCTCTACTACTCACACTTGCTTTTCTACTTTTGCATCGAATTGTCTGAAGTATCCAAGTTATTAGCAACCAGCGGAGCAGAAATTATGTTCATTTTAAGCAGGTCGTTGTACTCGCAATTCTTACTGATGGAGTTGGGCGGATATGCACAAGATACAATAAGATTACATAGTTAAATATGCCTTCAATTCATATGAGGATGATTTCGTTTTAGCCTAATTCATATTAAGTGGGCCTAATTCTTTAGTTTTAATAGGTGAGCCTAATTCTTTAGTTTTAATAGTTGGGGGGGGGGGTAAATTAATATAGGAATGGGTTGATGTACAGTTTGCTTACTTTACACCCTTTGCACAACATGTTTGGACAAACTGACTTGGCAGCTTAATGGTGGTGACGTGGGGTACGTGGTCTTGGTGGTTTAATCTTTGAGGTAGCCACATGTAAGAACAGAAAGAAAAAAAATCGTTCATAGGCAAAATTATCAGGACAATGCTGTTGTTTATATTTAGTCTTTTTAATGAGGTAAATGTAATTATGTTGAGATGTATCGTTATGATACAAAAACTTGATTGTCAGTTCAAGATTTGTTGAATTAATCCAATTCATGTGTTCATTTTACAGTCATGAATTTTGTTACATAAATCTTCTGTACACTGAGCAACATAATACAAATACGAGAGTAGAAGTTATCGCACACTAATGCTATGCAATGTAATAAAATTACATTTAATTGAAGACAACACCCTCTCGAAATGAAGGTACTGAAAAAAAAGAAACCAAAACTTAAAAAGAAATGGCTGAAACTAAAATATCACCTTATCTAGTGTCTATCTGAATCTTAACAAATAAGATTTTTTTTACAATTTTATCCAATTTATGTGACATGAGCTTATCCAACGTTTCCTTTTAGTGAAGTGTGAAAATAATCATATCAAAAACAAAAAGCAGTGTAACAGCAAACCTTCACTTAGAACTCAGATTTCAGTAAAAAAAATTAACTGCTGCATCAACCTATGGAGCTTGTAAACTTGGTATATTACAGGCATATCTATGAAATGAAAGATGGGAGCACCCATGAGGCAGAAAAAAAAAAAAAAATCCCAAATTGGTCTGAGATTGTTTGTCTGGCTGATATCTGCCTAGTGGCTAAATATAATAGCATTTATGTCTGAATGATTCTTTATGAAGAAAATCTTCCAATTTGGTTGATTGCATATGTTATGAAAACAATTGTTTCGATGTTTCACCAGTTTGATTATATTGATTCATATTTTTATGGTACATCAGCATTCTTTGTTGAATAATAAAGGCCTCTATCGGCAGGAAGCTTTCTGTCAAAGTTGATCAAATTCTTCTTGAGTGTTATGTTAAATATAGGTGTGTAATTAAAATAATCCTCTAATTTTAGTAACAGCAGCTGTATTTAGTCACATATCAGCATCATTTACATACTCTGAAAGGTCTGCCAGCCAGGTTATATGATTGTTTCTGCAAAATTCTGTTGAGTATTCATTTTAGTACTCATCGAAGATTTTCCTTTTTGAGTAACAACAGCCATATTTATGTCTGATTGGCATCATGTATAAATTTAAAAGCCCTTTATCGTATTTACCATATATATATTGAGACACGATAAAATAATTATTTTTTCTTGTCCCAGAACTTATGGTGAAGCTTTTCTTCACCTAGGTCATATGTCCCAAGACTTGAGAAACGACATAAATTTGTATTTAATTTGCTCCACCACCCCCACCACCCATGTTGAAATAAAATAGATAAAATGCTTATATGATAATAAAAAGAAACTAACTGTGTATTATCATTTATTCTTTTTTCATCATGAGCATTAAAGAATAAAATATATCCACTAACTAGTCTTCCATATTGTAGTGTGTATCGCTTATGTCCGATAACACCGACACGCTGTTCATTGACATGATCATTGAGAAACAAATCATGTTTGGTTGTACTCAAAGGTTTGAATATGCTATCTGACTGAAAAGTGGATCCAACAAAATCGCAAACTAGAGGGAAATAATCAACCGATTGCTTGAAGACAACTGCCATTCATGCATGAGATGGTGTTCGGTGCTAAATAACCAAGATTGAATTATATCCAGGTCAGCTATATGACATTATCTCGCAAATAAAAATCATTTGAAAATACATTCACTTGAGTGCAAGTGATAATCTTTTCACTAGCATGGGTTACAAAAAGCATCATTAAAGAAAGTTATTGCTGTGTATACTATTTACCTGCAGACATTAATACCCATTTGCATTAATTATAACTACAGATGCCAAGCAAATAGAAGCTTGGGTGGTGAATAAATACAACTTTCAGTGAACAGTAAACTCATTGTTTGAGCTTACTGACAGGACATCAGAGACAAAGATTATGAAGCCAACTTTGGATGCTTCGAAGCCAATTTTTTGTTAAAAGGATATCAATACAAAGATTATTTTATTACAAAGGAAGCTGACATCGGAAGCCAACTTTGGATTCTTTAAAGCGTGCCGTTTTTTTGTTTTTTTTTAATATACAAAGATGGCCAAGTTACGGAAGCTAACCTTAATTCCATTTCACCGGTATTCACTGGAATTTTGAAAATAAATTGAAACAATGGAACAGTTTTTTAAAGTGACACAATATAGTGTTTCATGCATGGACATCAATGACCCAGAGTCACCTAGAAGATTTGGAGAAAATAAAATCATTTGATGAATTCATGAAGGCCAAAAGAGAAGATGATTTTGCCAATAATATCATCATTTACATAGATGAAATTCTATTGTACTTTGATCTCATTCCTGGATGGACTGACAATAAGATGGGGGGGGGGGTAAAAGTGTGAGAATTAGCATGGCTAGTGCAGATTTAAAAAATCTGACTTTAGTCCTTGCAGTTTCCACTTCAGGAGATGTGTTGCCCCTAATGATAATTTATCACTGCATGAGAAAGCTAAACAAAAGATATTTATGCATCAAAAGAATGGTGTGTGTGTGTGATTTGGATTTTTAACGTAGCTTTAACAATTTTTCAGTCATATCGCTACGATGTCTGTAGTGTGGCAGTTTATAGTGATGTCTAGCACTGGGGCATCATGCCGCAGACATGTAGCATGATGTCCCACCCAGTCACATTATCCTGACACCAGGCCGACCAGTCCTAACATTAACCTCTTAATGTTGAGTGCTAAGTGAGGCAGGTGGTAGTACCATTTTTTGTAAGTCTTTGGTATGACTTGGCCGGGGATCGAACCCATGACCTTCTGCATCTGAGGCTGGCACTCTAACCATTAGGCCACTGGAGCGGTCCTGAAAGAATGGATCATATGTGCAGAAGGGTTGTTTTTTCACAGCATGAGAAAGCTAAACAAATATTCATGCACCGAAAGAATAAATTATATGTGTACAGGAGAAGGGTTGTGTTGACGAGATGATGCTGCAGAGGATTAAAGAGTTTTATCTCAAGTACACAATTTTATATATTTTAAAATAAAATTTCAGTTGGAGTGCGTTTTCCAACATATAATTTTCGAATGATTTAAAAGGTGTCCCACAACTTAAGGCTCTAAAAAATGATGCGTCCTAGAACATACAGTGCACAAAAAATTACTTTCAAAATTAATTTATGGTGTCCCAACAAATACACGGTCCCAACATATATGGTAAATATGGTATGTCGGGATGCTTTCTGTCAACATTAGTCAAATTATATTAATATCCATTCGAGAAGAAGTCATTTAATCGATTTTCTAATTTTAGTAATGGTGGCTGTCCCTTATGAATAATATTTTTCAGAAGTCTTGTGGGGTACGTAGTGATGGATCAGCCACCATACAGAAGATGTTCCACGGCTATACCAAGGAGGTCCAGGGCCTTTTTATTTGATAGCATCTTGATAACCTTCTTCACTTCTGTTTCTTCCGATATAGGTAGTGGTTACGGTTGTGTGAGACTTGTATTTACAAGCAAGAGATGATCATTGGATACCAGTGCCAGGCGAGTATTATCATAATGGTCCTTACCATAAGATTGTAAGACGTTCAAAAAGGCGCCTCTATACATGAAATATTTCCTATTGGTGTACTAGGATGTTCTTATCCATGTAGTGGAGCTGTCTCTCTATGCATGTTCCATGATCTTCTCAGTCTGTTGACCAGTCTGTAGAAGAGTGTTGGTTGTATTCAGCTACCTCCATAAGCTCAATGTAGACATTGTCTCTGGTCCTTACAGACAACTTGCAAAACTAATGTCTCAGTTTGTGTTTTGCTAATCTATTGGTGATATTCAGATGTTCTGACTTCTACTTTGGATTGTCTACTCACTGTGTGCTTGTTTTCATCTTCGATAGCCATGAACTACCTTTTAGTTTCATGGGCTTTTGCTACTTGTTTTTTTCTAATATCCATGATCTGGGAAGGCAAATGATGTGGCTTGCTCAAGGGCACATTGAAGGTGGAGAACATCCAGTGTGATTTGGAAAAATCTATTGCAGCTTAAACAGTGTTGTTGTCTATATGCTTGATGATGGTATCCCTTAATAGATCTAAGGTCACACTTGTTCCATCTGGGTTTGTTAGGTGTCCATTCTTGACATTGCTTACTTCTTCATGGTTTTTTATGTTCACCTTACTGAAGCTGTTATCAGTATATGATAATAATGTGTTGACTTGGTCATGCAGTAATACATTTACAGTGCACGTTGTCATTGCCATTTGCTAAAATGAGATCAATCTGGAATACTTAAATGTCATCATGATGGTTGAATGTAGGCACGAGGTTGTTGGCGTCTATAAACTCTTGGAATAGCTTATCGAGCTTGTTTTGTTTGCTTCCTATGTATAGAATTATTTTGATGAGCTGCAGTTATTATTGTGTATTGGTGTACTTGTCAAAGATTTTTTGTCTGTCCATTTTCTTGGTAGTTGTGGGTCTGGATTTGACTTTGAAGACCATATAGTCTTAGGGAACACTAACCTTAACCCTCTTGAAGAAATAAACAGGTTGCTGCTACCCAAGTGTTGGTGCTAATAGTTTCTTCAATAAGTAGTCATCATACGAGGCAGTAATTTTGAGCAATGTTACAAATTACATTTTACTGAACTGGTCACTTATATTTTACCATTGCCACAGAACAGATATATAAATTGCAGTTAATTTAACTGCACAAGCATCAAATGATTTATTCAAATTAAAATCGTCATTTTAGGAGTTCTATTTGAAAAACAGTGAAACGGTACTCATCAATTGATATGTCTCTTCCATGTTGTGTTTAGTATTATTTGTGACACATACAATTCCAGTTTTTTTGTTGTTGTTGTTTTTTTGTTTTTTTTACTATCTATGAAGAAAAGCCTTTTTGTCTCATTATCTTTCTTTTTTGTCTTATACTCACATACAGCACACTGAAATGGAATTTGTCCTGGTTTTGCATTACTGTTGTTGTCAACAATATCATTAGCCACCAAGCCTGACAATTGTAGCATTATCCATATCCACATCGCACTCAATGCTGACAAAGTAATCATCAAGAGGTTCTATTGTCTCACTTTCACACACCATGTCTTCCAAAATGTTTCTATTTTATGTTCATGAATTTTGTAATTCCCCTCAATGTGGGCCCCATTTGTTGATCAATAAAAGAACTGAATTAAATCGAATTGAGACATCTCTGGAAAAGCAAAAATTAGAGGAGCCTGATCTAAATTACAAGCCTTGCTATTGTATGTCAAATCTGGATGCTTCCGTAATAACGGGTTATTTTGACTTCAGCACAAATTTTATTGGATTTGGCTTTTTAAAAATAATCTAAAATTTTCATCGACTATTATGTGCAGATTATGTTGCACCATCATTTTTAATTTTAGGAAATTTAATTTTTACTGATATTTTAATGACATTGTTCGTTCATTTAACAGTAAATATAACTAACTTTGTAGGAAGCATGCAGAATCCCTAACAAAATGTCCACATCATAAATGGGCACCAGAGATGATATGTGTAAATTTATACAAGAGACATGCACAGATTCCTTGCTAAAACAAATCTGTTACATTACGCAAAAATGTATACATTGGTAGAATCTTGTTTTCCAGTTTGGGATAAAGATTAGCGCTTACAAGGTTGACCTCAGAATATTATGCGAGATTTATTTTGGCAAGTTTTCAACATTCAGTTTTGAGTCGAGCTAAGTGCTCACTATATTTCATGATGCATGCACTGATGGCGGACTTGGGAGTAGATGGGGTGGATAGGACACTTTGTTCTTTTCAGTCTGGGTTGATTTATTCTACTGCCTATGATATTTTTCCAGGCACTGGCTACTGATGTGTGGAAAGTTTCCACTGATACAATATGTGGGATATTTTCTAATCACTGGTCATTGAAGTCTATGACATTTTCGCTGATACAATACATTTGATAATTTCTTGGCAATGGTCTATAAGGTGTGTTACATTTCCATTGATACAATACACTCGATATTTTCCAGGCACTGGTCTGTGAGGGGTTGAGCATTTTCACTAATGCAATAAATGCAGTATTTTCCATGTACTTGTCATCTGGATGTGAAGAACAGTTTTGTTAGAGAAGACTAACATTCAGAGAAGGATTTATGTTAATCTTTCTTGTGTATTTAACCAACTTCTGTTGGGGTTCACTTTCACCAAATGTGAAGAAATGACGAAATTAATGCATACAATGATGACCACTGTGATCTTAATTTCAATATGAACATATATTTATAAGCATGTATTAATTAAACGTATTATAATAACACTTGCAGGGCATGATGATTTGGTTTTGGCTAGGTATGAACCATCAAAGGTTGATTAATATGTTATAAACATGTGAGCAAAATTCAGTTAATGACTGAAAAGTTCAAATTAAATTGCACCCATCCCATTATTTACAAAATTTAGCAGCTCAGAGAGCATAATACAGTTGTCATTGATGAAAAAAATCTGACATTATCTAATCGTAAAGAGACTCGATACATTTTGTTTTCTTGAAAGTGACAGCACATTAATCTATTAAACATTAATGAATATATCGTGCATATCTATGAAACATAAGATCGAAGTATGTAACACTGAATTTACTGAATTGACTGATCAGAAATCCATGTCTCTTTCTATATGCACTTATTGCAGGAAAATAGGGCATGTTATTTCTGATTGCCTTAATTTAAACAATAAACAACAGATTAAAGACAGAGGTGTTCCAAATGCTCTTGTTTCTCAAAGATTAAGGTCATGGTCATGACATATATTGGAAACAATACAGTTGTGGGGTCAAACAAACCCCAGTCCGATTTTATTGTGGAGAATTATGAACCATTAATATCAAAAGGTTCTATATCACCTTTTGTTGATTTGGCCAATGCTGCCCTGTTAAAACAATAAGGAACACATGAGCATCTTGGAGTATTTTATTATTAGGTGCTTGGCTTTGTCTGAGAAGTCTTCTGATGAAAGTGTTTGTTCTCATTCAGGTAGTAGAGTGCAGTTTTATTCAAATTCCACTCGATAATACTAATTTAACATCAGACTTAGTTTTAGGACCAGTGATGGTGCTGTGAATTATTTGCCCATTGAGGTTGTTCATTTATTGCTAGGCAAAGACTTAGCTGGTGATAAGGCTGTGGTTAATCCACTTGTTACTGACAAGCCTTGTTTGGATCAAAAAGTTGACCCTATTGAAAATGAAATCCCTGATTTATAACCTGCTTGTGGAGCTACTATGGCTATGGCAAAAAGAGCTCATGAAAATAAATTGATCTAGATATTATTCCTTTGGCTGACACATAAATTGGTCAGGCTTTTGATGATGTCACATTTGCTACTGTTACTGATCAATCAAAAGGTATTGATCATTGTGATCCTCTTTTAGCAACTCATTCTGCTATTGCTAATCAGAGTAACAAGTGACAATAACTATTCATTGAACAGGACAAAGATCATCAGATCTTGTTTCTGATGGCAATTAGTGAAACCGATTCTGCAGAGGTACTAACTTGCTGCTTTTGAAAAATGGGGTCCTTATGAGAAAGTGGAGACCGCCTGAAGCTGCCGCTGGTGAATATTTGTCAGTGAGCTATTTAATTGTTGTTCCTAAATCGTATATTTATTATTATTATATATACCTCCGAGACGTTACTGGTGGTGCCTAGAATTCGTAGCTGAATCTTAATTAAATGACGTTGTTAGTATAATGAATCAAGTGACTGAGTCACTTATCGACGTTCAACGTCACAGATACGCTCAAGTATGTGAGTGTCAAACCAAACTAAAAAATATCATCGACGATTATACAGTAAAAGTAAAAAAATATTGCAGACATATGGTTGTTATTGATATAATCGTTTACTCAGTTTCCGCTGTTGTTGCTGGATCCGGATTATTATTATCAACGATAACAATGACAGCGCCTGCAGTTATAACAATCGTCGTTTCAACGGCAACAACATGCGCAGGCATTTTCAGTATTATCGCTAAGAAGATAGCTACATGTACAAATGATAAATTGCACGAGTATATAATAAAATTACACACAGCAGCAGCGGCGTATTCTAAACTATCATCGTATCTTTCTGCGTATCTCAGCGATGGTAAAATATCAGATGAGGAGTTTGCAATGATAATGAAAACCTATGATGAAGCATTCAGAATCGCTGACAATAATCAAGGTGAATTAAATAATAACAATAATAATAATGACTGAGTCTTCAGCAGCGTCGCGAGAATTACTTCAACAAATCGTCACTAATACAACACCGTCAAAAACTACAATGATTTCATTTAAGTTCGACCAATCCTGAGTTTAGCGTTAACTTTCCAACCGCAATTCCTGCAAAAGAAATAGCATTAGCACAGTTACGGGTTTATTATAGCTGGCCTAATATTAGATCAAAACCATTTGGTGGACTACAGCCAAATAATTCATTAGTATTCGCAAATAAGAATAAACCTGATGGAACTCCTGATTGGCAAGTAGTTAGTATTCCAACTGGCAGTTATCAAATAGAACAGATCAACGATGAATTTCAACGCAGAATTAAATCCATTACAGGAAAAGAATCAAAAATAGCAATTACTGCTTACGAACCAACATTATCAGCGGTGATTGAAATAAATTCCCCTGATTATTCTGTAGATATTTATCAAAGTTCCATCAGATCAGTGTTAGGATGGCCTGATGTTCCTCCTGTTTATAATGGAATTCTAGAACCAACCAAAAATTAATTTCTCACAACGGAAAAAAATTCATTAAAGATCCAGAATATCGAAATAAAATGCCATGGTTTTATATAACATTTGAATCTGATCCAAGCAACGATGAATATTACTTTACTGATTTCGACGGTCAAAGATCCCTAAGATAACTAGATCAGCATTTAATGTTATCAGAGACGCCACGCAGATTGAGAGAGATATTGTTGATGAAAAATTTTTAAAATTTTTTTTAGATCTTCTTAAGCCTGAATACGATAAAAAAAACTTAATGATTTAAGAAGTTTATTTATTTCATTATCTCAACATTATGAAGATGGTGTAAAAAATCAGATAATCGAGTCAATAAAACATTTAAATAGGATCCTATTTGATTTATATATCGCCAATCGAAGTATTATAAACGTTGCGACTAAAGTCGATAGAAATGTTTACATATCTCCAAAACTTAAGCAATTATTTCTTGATCATTACAAAATAACAGAAAAAGATTTATAATACCAGATTTAAATAACGCTGAAATAAAAAAACAACTCAGCGATGTCATTGATGAATATTTCCCTAAAATACATGCAGCGTGGATAAAAATAGCCCCACCAGCGGTTATTCTTAAATATAATAACAATCCGTATGGCGCAGGTCGTCATATCTCACCTGATATTGTTAATATAACATCAACGATCGCGGTCAATCTAGTATGCGATGCAGTTGATAGTAGTTATCAAGTAGATCTTGAAAAATCTAGCCAGGCCCAGCAAGGATATATATTACATACATTCACACCTCAAGCGCCGCCCGGGTGGTTAATTGTATCTGAGCCAATTAACCAAATATACTTGCGTGTACATAATCCATTATTGTCAAGAATAAATTTCAAACTCACAGACCAGTCTGGAAACATCATTGACCTTCGTGGAGAGACGTTATATATTAATTTGTACATACGCTCGTAGAGTAAATATTGCAGTTGTCGTACTTATACTAATGGAACCCAACAGTACATGTAATAGCGCACCAACATTGTTTTTGATAATAATAAGTATTTTTACATATTGTTCGTTTAGCGAATAAATTCTTTTGCAATCGGCGCATTATTCAGAAAATATTATAGATCTGAGAAAATTTACTTGTTTTATGTTATTTTTGATTGTTTTTTAGTCAAATTTCTAATTTCGTACGGGTCAAACCCCCAGCGTTTCTCTAAATGATTTTCATGTTTTTTGACATTTCTTCCTAAAAATAACAGATTTCAAGCAAAAAACAGCAAATCATCATTAAAAAACGAGCAAAAAATGATCAAAATTATACATGTTTGAGAAGAAAATGCTGAAAAACACGAAAATCATTTAGAGAAACCATGGGGTTATTGCCCTCAGAGTGCTTCAAAATCTAGTCGATTTTCATTGATTTTTGGCCATTTTTCATGCAAAAAAACGAGATTTTCGAGCAAAAAACGAGGTTTTTGAACAAAATTAGCGAATAAAAAAAAAACACTAAATATTTTAATCAGCACAACATGCTCTGATTTGCAACTGTAACGTCATTGCTTGTAGAATCCTTGGCAGGTCTCTATCTAGACATTTATTATAAAAAATATACATTTTCTCTCAAAACGCAGATAAAAAAATTTTTTTTCACCGATTTTCTCATGGTAATTGATTATATAATCAAGCGCGATAACTCTGCTCTGTCTCTGTAGAGCAAATTAAACGATTATCTCCCTATTTATAATCGAGTTATTTCAGTCTCTATACAGACAAGATATATATCGTTTTAAAATAATTATTTAGTGATCTATCTGTTCTCTGTAAGCAATTAGCTGTTAGTGAAGCAGCAATTTGTAACAGAGAGAGATATTGATGCATCTTTTGACAGATAACCTTAAATTCACGTCAGTTTATACAATGCGCTGAATCTCAAATCAAGGTTATTTTTAGCTCGTGTAACACATGTATTATTTACGTAACAAACGATAACTCATGCAGAAGATATACTATTTTTATGAATGATGTTTGAAAAATTGAAGTAAATTCACGTTACAGTTCTACAATAACTGATTTTATTCAGTATCTATTCGTACATTGTTGAGTTAGCTATATAATAATTTAAAAACGTATATATATTTATGAATTGGGAAGGTGGTGCAATGGTATAATATTGTGTTCTCGTACTCAAGGTCCGTGATTCGAGACTCGTGACTGCCACTTGGCGGCGTGGGCGATTTTGGTGCCATTTTTTAATATAAGTGGGGGTACGAAATCCAGCAGAAAAATAATACACTCTCTCACCATGTAACCACGTGGTGGGTGTACTTTTGCCACTCTCCATGGGGTTATCATGGAGAGAGTGTATAAAATCTGCTGGACGTAGGTAACCCCCCCCCCCGTTAGGATAAGTTTATGTCTGTATATATATATATTTGTATATAATCTGTATATAATCATAAATCATAAGCATCTGTATATAAATCATAAGCATCTCTATATCAATCATAAGCATCTGTATATATATATATCATAAATCATAAGCATCTGTATATAAATCATAAGCATCTGTATATATATCATAAATCATAAACATCTGTATATAAATCATAAGCATCTGTATATAAATCATAAATCATCCTCAAAAACAGTCCCCATAGAGGGGACTACAATTTTTATAATCTTATTCAGAATTATCAGAAACTGATTATTATTTTAAAGAAATAAATATATATATAATGAACTACGAAAACATTAATGATATTATTTCTGCTATTAAAAAATTAAAACATGACGGAATAAAGATATCTGATAATCTTGATCCTCAGAAAATTATGTGTGATTTTGAATCATTACAACAACGAAAATTTGAAAATAAATACACATTACCTTCCAATTACAGATTCGTGAAATCAATTTATCAGTCTATGTTAGAATCCTTGGCAATGGTAAACGACACACAGGTAAAACTATTTGCACCTCTTGCACGTTCAATCGAAAACATAAGAACTGAATTGTCTCACGAGTACGAAAGAAAAAAGATTATGGACAATCGTATAATGCAATTGAGAAAGATTATGTTATCTGATTCTGTCGAAAGTGAAAGTGAGAGCAGCGACAGTGAAGGTGGACCCATAACTGTGGTGATTGCTAAACAAAAGCCTTGGCAAAATTGACAGTCGAAATATATACAGTAAAAATTTATTGTTTTGAAGAGTTATTTGACGTATTCAAATATTATCTGCTGGTTGTATTTTATCGAAAATGAAGATTTGTATGTTTTATTTGCGACAAATTGTACCGATCGTGGATGAATGCAAAAATATCTGGCTGCTGCGTTTATTGATGGGAAAGTTATTTCTTGGCCTGTTTCTGCATTTATGGATTTAATAGCTCTCTTTTTGAATACTTTACACGCTCCTGTATTTCCACGTCTAGAATTCTGACTCTGTGTGGTAACTTGCAGATTAGATAAATTATTATTCTGGGGATTCCCATCAAAGTGGTCAACTACAAGTCCGTTTTTAATCAATCCAAAATAACATTCAAAGATGAACCTATGTGAGAAATAATTTTTATTTCTACCAACACTGAATCTAAAATAACCAAATTTATCAAGACTACCAACTGTTTTTTTTATCGGCAGTTCATGATCACGCCATCACGAGACGCTTCATAATTTTTGATGATCAGATGTGCTACAAATTCGTTTTGCTCCATTTATATAAAAATATTATTTGTCTAAATCATTATTTTGAAATCTGGCCAGATAATCCATTGCAGTTTTTATAGGGGATTTACTTGACAATGTCAAGATATTATTTTTTTTGTCATAATAACGTTTCAGTTCTCTATATTTTTTACCGCCGCATTTTACACATAACTGAGTTTTTCCTCTGACTCCAATACCACATTGAACACATGGTTTTGGTCCTTGACTTCCATGTTTGATGCTCTGCATGTGATTTCCGCAGTATTCGTTTACACATGGTTTATCACAATGAGAGATATGTCCAAGTTTAAGCCAAACGCACTTATTCCTTGTTTGAATCATATATATATATATATATACTAAAATTCAATTTAAATATTTGTCTTAATTATAATGGAGGAATTATCCGAAGTTGAACCCTCCTCCGCTAGATTTGATCTTGACAGACTACCAGAATATAAATTTAGTGTTTCGATGCAAGATCTAGCTTTAACGAATGCAGATATAACTAAACGTATCCGTGAAGCCAAAAACGAATTTCGTGACGATGGTACTGCTCATGTGTGGTCAACATTCAGGATCGGAAATACCATTAATATGATGAATGACAAACGAGGAAAAGAAATTATTAACCACCTTGATAATCAAAAATATTTTATTTTAATAAAATTTATTGTAAGTACAGATGACGATATTTGGATTATTCGTGATAAGCGTGATCCAGTCCATGTACAGTCGGGAAATAATATTGTTCTCTTAAATAATAAATCCAAACCTGGAATACTGACTGGTATTGATAAACCGTATTATGAACGAAGGTACCCTGTGACTGCTGTTGTCTATGCAATATATCCGCTGAATGATAAACTTAACGTTGCGGATCTCAAACCAATGAGACTGTCGAGAATAAACTGTGTAGCTGAACGAGTTACAGAACATTTCACAAATGCGATACGTGGTAATGGCTTAACAGATTTACGACGTAAAAAAATAAATACATGGGCAGAAACAGTTAAAGATACTGGAGCATCTATTAAAGATGTTGCTGAGCTGGGAAAGCTATTGAAATTTCCAATAACAGTGAGGACGTTAACCGGAGAGATTTTGTATAAATCAAAATATAAATCAAGAGGAGCTTCGATAGATATCGTTGATCATAATGCACATGCATGGACTAACGCTGTAACAATATTTCCACGAGACAGAACGGTTAAATTTTATGGTGGTCATATATTTGATTTTATCAGAAATATCAGTAAAAGTGACCCTGTGTCTGTTTGGTTATTTCAAAGTTCAGAACATGATTACGATCAATTTGTACGGCCTAATGGTGATATTTATCGTATAGAATTTCTTCATGAAGAAATGAGAAATCTTGCGCTGAAATATACTTTTGACGATATCAAGGTTGGAGAATTACTGAATAATTGTTTTACCGTACCATCGGTTGCTGCCCATTTCGCTCAGGAGAAAAATTCATGGAAACCGACACGATCGGAATTTCTTGAAGATGTCCAGAAAAGTTTTATAGAATATGGACACGGTGGATTATGGAATACCAAATACGACTATAGTGACGTTATCTCAGTTGATATGGTAGCATGTTATCCTGGGAGTTTTCTTGGATATGGAGAATGTTCTAAATACTTTAAGAGATTTGGACATCCATCACATGAGATGACCAGAGTTGCGATAAATGGACCCTTACCAGATTTTGACTTAACCGGATTTGCCTATATAGAATCATTCGAGTTCACAGAAAATCTCCATCCTATTACTTATGTTTGGTTTGGAAGACATTTTTCAGAAAAATATTGGGTTCCAATAGTACTATTGCGATATATGCTTGATGCTGGAATTTTAATATCGTTGAGAGTAAATGAAGCAATTATATCGTATAGTCCACAGAAGCAAGTTTGGTTACCAGAACCTGTCGAGGATGCCAGGAAAGAATTTCCTGATCTTAACGAACATGACCGTAAATGCAGGGACGAACATGATGAAAAACTTGCAAAAGATCTTGGTAGAAAGATAATCGGTAAGTTTACTCAAGGTAGTTCATACGATTATAAACGACACTGTACAAGATTGATTATGGACGATGCTGAACTAGATTTTATAATCGCTGATACAACGGGAAAAAAAACACATTTATAAGCCGATGTAATGCTTATTTATCAGATGGAACCAAACTAGGTACGATTGTGAGCTATATTGATGGCGACTCACCGCAATTTACTCATTTAAGATCTTCGATGCTAGCCTATGTTTCGATAAATCTATTGTCGATGATAAATATATTTCCTCGTTACGCTGTCAGGGTTGCTACGGATTCATTTTATATACATAAAAAATATTGATGAACCGCTGAAAGAATTTAAAAGATTAATCAGACTACAGCCAGATAAAATACAATGTGAGATAATGCGTAAAGTAATTCCAGAGACTAATATGAATGATTTTTTGAATTTATGGAAACCTGCTGATTTGATAGTCGCAAGTAGAAAGATAGTTCGTGATGAACTACAGGAGAAATTATTTCTGTTACATAAAGAAAAGTTTTCAGATCTACCTGTACCTTTGTGTTATCGCCCAGCAGATACTCGACGACAGAATATTGAAGTTGAAATTCCTGGTGCCTTGGTTCCACCAAGGATACAAAATCTTGTACTGAATGATATTGTTTTGGTTGCTGTTGATGTTGTTGAGAGTGCATTGAGCATGGATAAATCTCCATGGACATTAGGATACGCTATAACGATCCATTCTTCACAAGGATTAACTATCTCTGATACAAATATCTGGATTGTAGATGATCGGATCGAATGGTCGAATTTAGTCTATCTCGCAGTATCTCGTGTCAGAAGAATATCTCAACTGCATAGGGTTATTATAAATTTTACAGAAAATAATGATCAAACTGTTAATAATGACATAATAAGAAAAAAACTATCTGGTTATAAACAATGTGACCAAAAAAAATAATCGTGATTTTGATATCGATACTGAATTTATTATAACACTAAAACAACGACAGAATAATCATTGTGCAAGCTGTAACTGTAATATATTATGGCAATGTTCGAATAATAATCCAAGACAATTTACCGTAGACAGAATTAATAGTGATCTTGGTCATATACGTGATAATGTGATGCTAACCTGTCTTGAATGTAATCGACGTAGAAGTTCTAGTTATGTAATTGTATGTGGTGGTAATTGTGTATCCGCAGGAATTACTTGTAATTGTTCACGCACAAATCCACGTTGAGGGGCTGTCGAATCTAGTCTGTAGATTGGAGGTCTACCAGTGGATCTAACCACGCTAGAAATTGTATGTGTAGTCACGCTCCAGATAGGATCAGTTGCTCTTTTTTTTACCACCTTCAAGTTCACCAGGTTCGTATAAATATCTTACAGTTACATTACCTAATACTGGTTGTTCACGGCGTTGTCCGTTATCGCTACGGGGTATATATTTTTTTGTAATCGCATTAGAAGGTTTCATGGAAGTTGCACGAGTAATTTCATTATTTAATGCAGCTATCACACTTGGTAACCTTGCAACCCATTCACGAGATCGCTCACCGGACTTAAAGTTAGTAGATATTTCCTTTGCGTATTGATATCCAAATAACCGCTCAGCAAGTGTTCGATTAAATCGTTCAACGATTGCCTGATCACGATGAATTTCAGTATGTCCTCGTCTGATTTTAACGTTATGTCGCTTCATCAACGATAATACTGCACCAAGAAATTCTTTGCCAGGATCAACCTGTAATAGCTGTGGCCATCGTAGACCACCACGTTGATAAATTCGTTCAAATGCAGATGCAACTTCAGATGCTGTCTTTGCTGATAATGGTTCCGCTTCTTTATATCTACTTGCAACGTCAACAACAGTCAATGCGTATTTGTATGTGCGTGATTTTCGTCCACGTGTTTTAAAAGTATCATGAGGTAAAAACAAAATATCTGCTTGATGAACTTCATTAGGGACGCTGACATCAAAATGTACGTACTGAATTTTTTTAGGTGATGGTAGATAAATTTGCCATATTGCCTGTCGTGCTAACCACGCTGCAGAAACAACGCGTGAGACTTTTGCTGCTTCAGATAATTTAGTAATCGCTGATCTGCCTCTCCAATATCCTCTCAGGGAATAATAAATGGATTCCATTATAATAGTTATATAATTAATTACCAGCCCCTAACATTATTTTACCTTTCATGGCAGTTTTTACTAGAAAACTAGCGAGTTTTTCTCTAACAGATTTATTAGGTATAGAATTTAATGCATGAATCAATTTTACATCTGCAAGATGCCGTTGTTGTAAATCTTTACTTTTATAAGCAACATCATGAACATGACATGCTTGATCAATCTTATTTACTGGATGCTCTCCTGGTCTTGGTTGATCTTGATCATGAAGTCGGATATCAAGTCGAGTTCCAGGACCACAATAATTATATCCAGGATATTGTTTCTCACCGGGGTATTTAGCCCATGGAGCTCCTGGCAATTTCCCTAATGAAGCTGCTATATCACCACCAGACTTAGTCAGGGAGATAAATTTATATTTTTGTGTGCCACATTTTACACATTTACCTGTAATTGCACGTCTTTTATTTTTTGTTGTTATCATTGTCAATCCAGTGGTGGATGTGGGTACTCTGCATCGAACACAATATAAACTCATATTATTTATTATATGGATATAATTGATTTCTCAGCGACACGAAAACAAGAACCAGTAAAGCACCATCCAGCGCTTCCGAATTCTATCAGAATGATTATAATAGGCCCATCTGGATCTGGTAAAACACAATTATTACTTAGTCTGATAATGAGGTGGATGAAGTGGGACAAATTATATTTAGTGGCACCATCTGTAGATGATCAATGATGTTATGAAGTATTTAAAGATTTTAATCAAAATGCAAAATTATTGAATGAAGATGGCAACGATATTGTTGATTTTATCGCCGATATTGATGAAGCCCCATCCGTAGATGACTTAGATGGATTCATTAATAATCTCGTAGTATATGATGATGTGATGCTGGACAAACAATCAAATCCAGCTAGAATATTTTCTCGAGGTAGGCATAAAAATACTGACGTGATTTATGTTACACAACAATATACGCAAATACCTAAGGTAATCAGAGATAACTGTAATATTTTGGTTGTGTTTAATGGAGTAGATAATTATACTTTACAGAATATTTATTATACTTGGTGTTCAGGGGATATGAATATGATTAAATTTAAAAACTTCTTTTCAAAAGCACAAGCTGTTCCGTTCAGATTTATAACGATAAATTTACATGACCCAAGATCTAGATATCATATAGGTCTGGATAAAATCTTTGGTTAATTTATAGCAGCAGAGAGGGTGAATTGTTTAGATATATACTCTTCTAGGTACATCTTAATTTTCTACAGATCTTCTTTATTCGTTCTGCTTCTTCGATCATCCTGTTTTTGTTTTTCTCGTTGTTCTCGCTCATTTATTATTTTTTGGTCTTCTTCAAAATTAACCACGACAGGAGTTACTTTAGCGTAATTATGTAAATACTCACGTGCAGTAGGAGGATTATCCATAATGAAACCCCGTTGTGGAGTCCGATTTCGATAATAATATATTAACGCACTGTACTTGTTACCACCACACGCTGCACAAATAACAGCACGAGATGCCAATCCACATCCAATACAGATTTACAAACCAGGAAATTTCTTCACAAGTCGATTATGAGGAGCGCAGTATTCTCCACGACATCGTTTATTGCAGACTGCAGATGTCTTTAACAACCACTTGCAGTTGTTCATTATAATATGTTCATTTGTTAAATTGCAAATTCACAAGACATTTGTTAGCAGCAGAGAGGGTCCTACCTCGAAGTTGTTCTCGTTGTTTGTGTTAGTTGACGAGAACAAGTATAAAGAATAGCAATTTTTTTCTCATAGTTGGGACAAAAGTATGTGCGAAACCAAAATGGTCTGTTCACCCTCTCTGCTGCTTCCCCATATAGCCTGAAACAATATATTCTTTGCTCTAATCTGTAGAAAGAAAAAAAAAGAACTATTCCTATTCATTATATTAGTTGAAAAAATAAATTATCATGAGGTAAAAACTAAAATTATTTTTAAAAATCTCTGGTCCCCCTCTCCTCCCAAAATTTAATGGCAGGTCCCTTAGCTGCATATATGACTAGATCCTATCCCACTGCAAAGGCATAGACTGAGCACTGATGGTTCCCCATTAATGAGATAACTAGTTCCTTCTTTTGTAAATCTTGACAAATTGAGCATGTACTCAACACTAAATTTTGTTCCACTGTGAAAATATTAGCAAGTCTAAGTCAGTGTCTCATTGTTAAACCCATAAATAAACAGCTTGTTTAAGCCTTTAATTTAATGCATAAATCCTGTTAAATATTTTTTCTTTAATGATTGTGCAAAATTCTGAGCTGAGATTTTACTCCAAGTTTAGGTACTATATGAAAGTGTGTTCAGTCCATTGCAGGTTATGCTTCTATTCATATACTGTGTAAGTCTGCTGCAGGGATTGAAGATAATTAAGTGTTTTAGTAAAGGAATAAAGGTCCACAGTAAAGCACATGATGAGAACAGTAAAAGCCAAGCTAGCTACAGGGACAGACGATAATTGTTTTGGTAAAGGGCACACAGTAAAGGACATGGTGAGAACATCCAAACCTGTATTCATGGTGCCAAATACTAGGTCACGCTGCCTCACAGGGTATACCAAATGAATCTACAGTACTTATATTTTATAACTCAGTCCTTCCAACCATCCTTTAATCCATATATCAAACCGTCAAAAATGTTGGTTTGATCTGCATAATAAATGATGCATTTTTCATTTGTTTCAGTTCCTCTCCTGTTCAAGATAGCATTGGCTCTTCCATTTTTCATTTGTACCTCTTGAACACAGCTTGAGGCAATGGCCATTTCAGGGCCCTGAGTGGTCCACAGATCACTGACATCTCACCTCCGTCATCATGGGTTTGAGTCTCGAGCTCAGCCAATATGGCATTGTGAGTGCTAGTAGCTTCCTGTGTGTTGATGGTTCTTCCCAAGTTCTTCCTTCAACATATATACTGGCTGCCATGTATAGCCTATCATGTGTTGAAGAATTGCATTAAACCCACAACACCAATAAGGCCATTTCAAATTGAGCATAAATGTTGTTCAATAACGCAGAAAGTCCTTATTTTATAAAACCTTTGTCCACTCTTGATTCAAAATTGAAGCTTGTCTTCTCAAGCCTCCACTGAGGTGCATTATCAGCTCTTCTGAAATATTTGAATTCAAAAACTTTAAATTGTTGAAATTGTCTTCCACAATTTAAAATTACCTCATTTAAAATAACAGATTTTTAAAAAAATTAATAACTCCATTGGAAATTTTATCATAATCAAACTATGCCTGTGATATTGAAAACTATCACAAGCAATAGCTTTAAGAAGGCTACAAAAGATATATCCTTGATGTGTATTGATCATCGTTCTGTTTTACAGGAAGTATGTATACTATGGATTTGGATCACCATATACCGTAGACTGGCAACTTAGTTATCAGTGTCTTCCATAATTGTTACTGATAACAAAGATACCTTAAATGTTAGTGATAACAAAGGCCACACCAGTGTACCAACAGGTTCAGAGTTCATATGAGCCACCACCATTTTTGACTAACCATTACAGTAAATATTGTCATGTGCCTTTGGAGATAAATAACATTACAATTATCAACTTTCAGGTATGGTTTGGCTTCTTGTTTTCTTGGGGTAAATGTTTAAATTCCAAGTAGCTCAAGAAGATATCTGTGGGATCATTTATATCAAGCAAAATGTGTTTGATTATATTCTGGAATGCTATGTGTTATTATGTGTAATCAGTATGTCAGCTATTATTGTTAGCATATACATGTACATGGTATGGTTAAATCTGACATTGTGGTTGATTTCAAATTCATTATTTGACTAGATTAATTTTGGAAAATGTTTTAAATTGAAAGTTACATGAAAGTTAATATCTGGTGGTAAGTTTTGACAAAATATACTGTGTAAATTTTAAAAAATAAAATACAGTGAGTTCCAATTAATGTTACTTTTTCAAGTGAGGCATCAACAATTGCCATATTTAAAAGTCCAACTGTGAAAATGCACAGAACCAGATCTGTCGCTGCATTATGAGACAACAGATCTGGGTCTGTGCAGTTAGACTCATCTTATAAGCAAGTTCATATGGTAATAAAGTTTGGTTTCACTCTTTATTACTTAAGTGCCAATGAATTTGTACTTCCAGACCAGAATGACCTATTTGAGATTGTTGGTATTGTCAGTTGCCATTGTGTATGTTCCTGTCATTGAAGGAGACCTAGATAAAACAATCTGTGACCCAACAAAACCTACAGTTGGTATGTACCAACTTACTGTCTTGATAGTTCATTCCAGCCATCTCTGTGCCTACTAAAATACTTAGTCACCTTTCCACCTACTCACCAACCAATTTAGCCACACAACTGCCTATCAGCTAACTCCTGATTCTGAGTATGTATGTATGTATGTATGTATGTATGTATGTATTGTCATTATCAACCTGTCCTAGCAATAATTCGTAGTTGTTCACCATTATACAAAATGAGAGTTACAGTCTGGTCTTGATAATCAAATCAAACTGTGCAGAGCAAAAATTATAGATGAAAATGACTATTGGATAGATAGGCTTACTAAACTGCCATTATTCTGTCATATTCATGACATCATATTAAACATATGGATGGGTCAACATTTGTTGCATTATATTAGACTAAACTGTGACAATTATTCTTTGTTGATTTACAATGTGTTAGTGTTTGTGTGTATCTGGGGGTATTCTTTGTAGACTTACAGTCTTGTTTTTGTGTGTATTCCATCTAGGTTTACGATGTTGGAAAGTGTGTGTATATTCTTTGTTGACTTAGAATGTGAAAGTGTGTGTGTGTTCAGTTTCTTTGTAGGTTTAAAATGTGTGTGGGTTTTTTTTTTCTTTGTAGACTTACAGTATGTTAAAGTGTGAATAGGTGATATTCATTGTAAGTTTACAATATGTTACAGTATGTGTGCATGTGGGAGTATTTATAGACTTACAGTGTGTGTGTGTGTGTGTGTGTGTGTGTGTGTGGTTTTCTTTGCACAGGTTTACAATGTGTTAAGCATGTGTGTGTTTGAGGTATTCTTTGCAGACTTGCAATGAGTTAAAGTGTGTATAGGGGTATTCATTGTAGGCCTACAATATATTAAAGTGTGGGGGGTATTTTTGTATACTTAGAATGTGTTAAAGTGTATGTGTGTGTATTCTTTGTCGACTTACAATGTTAAAGATTGTCTGTGTGTTGGGAATTCCATGTGGGGTTACAATCTGTTAAAGTGTGTGCATGCACTTGCATGCATGTGTGCATGATATTCTTTGTTGACAATTACAGTGTGTTCAAGTGTGTTTGGTATTCTTTGTAGACTTACACTGTGTTGACATGTCGGGTATTTGTAGACTTACAGTGTTAAAGTGTGAGCATGTGTGGTATTCTTTGTAGATTTACAGTGTGTGTGTGTGTGTGTGTGTGTGTGTGTGTGTGTGTGTGTGTGTGTGTGTGTGTGTGTGTGTGTGTGTGTGTGTGTGTGTGTGTGTTCTTTGTATGTGTACAGTGTGTTGACGTGTGTTTATTCTTTGTAGATTTACAATGTATTATAATGTTTGTGGGTGTATTCTTTGTAGACTTATAATATGTTAAAGTGTAAGTGTGGGTGTATTCTTTGTAGACTTAAAATGTGGTAAAGTGTATGGGTGTATTCTTTGTAGACTTACAGTGCATTAAAGTTTGTGGTGGTATCCTTTGTAGACTTAACAGTGTGTGTGTGTGTGTAGGTGTGTGTGTGTGTGTGTGTGTGTGTGTGTGTGTGTGTGTGTGTGTGTGTGTGTGTGTGTGTGTGTGTGTGTGTGTGTGTGTGTGTGTGTGTGAGATAACATGCATTAGTTTGATGTTCATTTTGCACATTGGTTTCAGTCCATCGATGATTATTATTTTATGTATTAGTTTGTTACACTCTATAGTTCATGTTCAATTCACGCGTAGGTTTCTTACGTCTATAGCTGATGTTCATTTCATGAATTGGCTTGTAATAGTCTGTAGTTGATGTTCAGTTTATGAATTGGTTTGTTACAGCCTGTAGTTGATGTTCAATTCATGAACTGGCTTGTTACAGTCTGTAGTTGATGTTCAATTCATGAATTGGTTTGCTACTGTCTATAGTTGATGTTCATTTCATGCATAGGTTGGTTACAGTCTATAGTTGATGTTCATTTCACACAAAGGTTTGTTACAGTCTGAAGTTGATGTTCAGTTCATGCATAGGTTGGTTACAGTCTATAGTTGATGTTCATTTCATGCATAGGTTTATTACAGTCTATAGTCGATGTTCATTTCATGAATTGGTTTGTAATAGTCTATAGTTGATGTTTATTAAATCTGAGGATTTGTTTGAGATTTGAGGTTTGTTTCTGCATTAAGGAATCAATTTGTCTGCAGTCTAGGCTGTTAACTGCATGGTGTATTTTCAAATAGTATATCACATGAGAAATGATTAATTTCCAATTGGCTGTGTATGTGGATCTTATTTGGAACAGGATGTATTTGCTTTGACCCTGGAATACTATAGTTGAATTTGCAGAAGAATAATAATCATAGAAAAGTGTGGAAACAGTTTGCTTTGCAGCATTGTTTCAGATTTTTAAGTGAAAAATTTATTTTCAGATCCTGGCCTTCCATCCCCTCAGTTGTCGATATCCTTCTCCACATTCATAGAATGGAAAATTATACACCTCAGCAGTACAGTGAACATCCATGAGTATCATGATGGTATCAACCAAATTGGCAGTCAAATTGTCTATATAGAAGGACAAAACCTGCAAATTCTGTATGATTACCGGATGCAACAGTATATTCTAGTTGACAGCAGTAAGTACAGTTATGAATGTATACCACTTGTGAGCAAGCAGTTTCCACGTGTTAGTCACCAATTGTTCTACTGTAATGTCATTTATCAGACTTTATTTGTCTATGGTAAATCAGTACATTTTTTAATAGATTTTTTTTTTGATGATTTGGTCTAATGTGGATTATATTGATTTTTTTGTGTCAAACCTGTCATAAAGATCACCTCATTTAAGCAATCACATGTTTTTAACAGCTTGTTTATCATATAAATTTTTCTCTATTAAGTAGACACCTGTCTTAAAAAGCCATTTTATCTACTTTTCAATTGTGGTTTTGTACTGTATTTGATTTTTCGTTGTCTTGTAAATCTTTTTACTTCAGTGCAGTTGTAAATGTTGTTACCATATGTACTCGCTCATAAGATGAGTCCAGCTGAAAACTGAACAGACCCAGATCTGCCATCGCATAATGCGCCAGCAGATCTTGGTCTGTGCAATTTGTTCAGAGTAATCAATTGAACAAACAGGATCTTTGTTGTTTACAGTTTGACTCAACTTATAAGCAAGTACACATGGTATTTACAGGTATGAATTGCAGGGAGAAAATCACAGATTTAATACTAAAAAACATTTGCATAAACATAATAACTGTTTTACACAATTATGTATTTCCATCAAGACATTTCTGAGTAAACATTTAGGCATAACAGGTTATGGACCTTATCAGAAATTTGCAAAGCATCTTGGGTAGAATAAATTGGAAGACAACATGATTCTATTTTTTATTTGTATATTCTATGACAAGCAGGTGTAATAAGCAATTTAAATCTTACAAGCACTCAATTTTATGTAGCTTTATTTTCTTTGTTTTTGTTTTTTTTAATTATCATATCAGTAAAGACATGAAAGGATTATAATTTTTTTCAACAAAAAAATGATACTGTGGGTAACATTTTTGATACTACTTTGGATAATGCTGATTGCATATTGTTATGCCAGTTCATCTGGCTTAGGTCACAACATCATTAACTTGTTTACAGCATGGCATTTCTCATTTAGTGCACCAATGTAAGATGTATTTGTTCATAAAGTGAGCTATTTCATGCAACTATGAATTATGATGAGTTATACGTAATTGTTACACTTAAAATGTCCCAGTTTTAATTCACAGATATATAGACTTATTTCGGCAGATATGATTTGAACGTTCATTTATGTGAAACACATGATGTGCATTACCATTATGATGTGTTATCAATGGATGCTGTAAGAGACATTTTTTAAGCTAATGTGACATTTTGATTACATGGCTTGTCTACGTATGTCTTAAATGTATGATGTCTTTTATAGTTAGCATTTTATTTGTAATCATTCATGTGGAAATCTGCAGAAATCGTTAGCATGTCTCATGTTCTTGGGTCTTCATGTTGATATGATTACGTCACTCTCAGCAAAGAATGTTTGATGCTTCATTTTGATTGGTCATTAATTCTTTTTTTGCCCAGTGATCACAAATGCTGATTCTGATTGGTCAATAATAAAAGTATCAAAATGGTCAAAATGCTAAAGTTGTCTGATTCCACTGCATAAAATAACACTAGCAGAGTTGTTATTTTGCGACATTAGTAAAATTATGTGTTTTAGATTTATTTCGTTAGAGAATCTAAATAGAATGTGAATAGCCTACATCTACATCTAACAACTCTAGTTATATACAGTGTGTCTACAATTTATTATTCTAAATTCACAAAATTATATTGATACTATATTCCTTTTATGGAATTTACACTTTTTGTGTGAAATTCATATAATAGAATTTTATCTTCTGCTTGAGTAAACCATTGCACCAAGATGAGTAAATCATAGAGCCTTGAACATAGACTAGGTTCTTTTATTCCCCTGGCCCTTTATGAATGAATAAAGAATAAATGAAAACATATTGAACACAAATAGCTTACATGATTTGGTATTATAACCATATTAACCATGCATATGAGAAATAACAAGATGCACATGAGTATTTTAGTTTTTATAATGCTAATTGCTTGACACACTTCATCCTCATGTACTTGCATGCTTCAGCTCTATACATATGTATTTAAAAGTACTTTCAGTTAGAAAAACATATCTAATTCCTTGCTGCTTGCTGTTAGTCATAACTTATGTTAACAAGCTTTATAAACAAATTTGTGTCCTACTGATTTAGCTTACACTAACTGCTTCGGATCATAATGTATTGCATTTCATAATGTGATCTATACATTAGTCATGCTATCATTTCACAGAGATTTCATGTAAGTCACTTGATTCGTTTGGCTCATTTATTCTGTTACTAAATACTGTTACCTTTATTTGATGCATCTGCTCATTAATTGCATCCTTAGAGTAAGATCATTCCCATAGAATACAATAGTATATCCTCAAGTGAACCAAAAGCTGGTGACAAGATGGACCCTTAAAGATCAGGACTGGTTACCCTAGGTATCAATAAGTAGGTGCCTATACAGTGACATGGTAATGCATTCATTTTGTATCAGCACATATATAGGTTTGACATCTGGTTCTTGCATGGTTTAAAAATGAGTTCTGGTTAAATGTTGGTGCATTTATTAACATCTAAAGATCCAAACTATCAATGAATCTTGAAAACTATACAGATGGATGTGCATTTTCTTGTCCTACACTTAGCCAGAATTATAGCAGAATGATTATGTAAAATCTCATCAAATTTGTATAGGTTGAAAGGCAGAGATTCTTCTAATCAAATACATGCAGAAGAGTTTATTATGGTGAGACAATTTTGTCATCATAACATAGTTGTTGAGATCAAAGTTGAAGTCTGATACATAAAAGATAGACAGTTAATTTATGGCTGGTCACAAATGGCTTATGATTCAGTAAGATTTGGTAATTGCAATCACATGTGCTAATATCTTACATTTCAACGTACTATGATACACTGAGGAACAAGTGCCATTGTATCACTGACATTATGTAATGATCAGTCTGAGGAACAACTCGTGATTGAAATGGTACAGGTTCAAACCCTTCCATCCGATTAGCCTTGACTGGTTACCATGGTGTGTTCTTGAGAAAGGCACTTTGTTCAGATTGCCTTAGCACTAAATAACCTGCTTGTGTGACTGTGCCATAAAACATTGACTCAAACCAATGCTGGTGAGTTCCTCTAGGTTGTCTGATTTTCTTCAGCTGAATTTAGCATCTGTGCCAATACATCAAGCTAAGCCAAGGCTGGTTAGTTTGTATGGGTTGTCTGATTTTCTCCACCTCAAATCCAGCATCTGTGCCAATTCAAACATACACCCACACCAGGGTTGGTGAGTTCCTCTTGGTTGTCTGATTTTCTCTACCTCAAATCGAGTATCTGTGCCATAAAACATAGACACAAACCAAGGCTGGTGAGTTGCTCTTGGTTATCTGATTTTGATCTCCACCACAAATCCAGCATCTGTGCCATCAAGAACACCTTGCATTACATCTTAGAATTTTTAGTCCAGTCAGCATGAAATAAAATGATTATAGTTCACACCACTGATCATGTGGTATGAACATCATATCCTAATCCAGCAAATACATTTATCATTACTATATTTTCCAGTAAAATATCAAGCCAATTCTTTATTTCTATCATGTAATAAATACCATATATACATGCTTACAAGGCAACCCAATCCGCAAACTGCATAGATCCAGGTTTGCCTTTCTATAATGCACCAGCAGATCTGGGTCTATGTAGTTTCTTGGGCATAATCACTAGCACTAGCACCATAGACCCTAAGCTGCCCACACATTATGGGATGACAGATCAGGATCTATTTTGTTTATAGTTGGACTTGACTTATAAGTGTGTTTATATGGTAGGTAACATGAAAACAAGCTTTTTATCATTTTATATATTCAATACAGATGCTAAAATATACTATCTTCTGTTGCTAAATTTTTATGTATGGAAATTCATCTAATTTATATTTTATTTATCACAGGGTCTATTTTAGGATGTGTGATAGTGAGATTCATGCTAATTTCGAAAACTTTGCCTGAGAAATCAAATGTGTGAAAATCACACCTGATACTTTTTATCCCTATGTAGATGTGTCCATTAAATCCCTCCTAGAAAATTAGAAAATTTGCCCTTTTTTCCTTTAATATCTCCTGGATCACCACAAATATGAATCTTTTTATTCAGCTGGATGCACAACGAGGGGGCTAAGCAGTCTGGATTTTTACCAGGATATGTTTTGGATTACCTCTACCCCAATTCTCTACAAAACCATACAAAATGCACTAGTGGTAAGATGATTGTTCATAGTTACACAGGCGAATTTTACCCCTGTATTTATCTCAATATGTCTTCTCACTATACTGTTACATGTAGCCCTTTAATCCCTCCCCCGGAGTAAATAAAAATCTTAGCACCCTTCTTCACATGTATAAAATGCAAGCTGATAATTTTCTTAATTTGCTACATCAGTTTATAATAATAATAATAATAATAATAATAATAATAATAATAATAATAAATAATAATAAATGACTTTATATAAAGAAGAAGCTCATTTGGTAAACTGACCAATCTTCCTTGAGGCCTTCTACAATGACATTTGTACAAATATATATATATAATGCACAATTTTTGCAAGATTAGGTGTCCTTAGACAACAAATTCTGTTAAAAACTCAACAGTTGATCTACTGCTACAGTAAAATATGTACAAGGCTTCAAGGATGAGTACATACAGGATTCATACAAATAGTAGTAGTGAACATGTGTAAAACATTATTGGTGAGTACATGATAACAATGTTGCAAAATAGTAGTAGTACTGAATTAAACAAAATCATACAAATGATTGTTTCTTTAGATGTTGACTAAGAAGCTTTTTAAAAGTTTGGCATGTGTCAGCTGACTTTATATAAGGTGGTATGGAATTCCATAGTTTGGCTTCAGAAAAAGCAAAACTCTTCTTATAAAACTCTGAATTTGGTTTAGGTAAATATAACTGGTTGTTTGAGATGGATCTTAGTTCATACATATGTACATTTTTAACAAATTTAAAATTACATTTAAGATAATCAGGAGCCAAACCATGTAAGGATTTATAGACTAATAAACCCTTCTGAAACTGAGTTCTCAGCTGAAATAGAAGCCACTTTGCATTTTAAAGGATCTGTTGATGGTGTATCTAAATCAACATCAAGAATAACTGTAGCTACTCTTTTTTGAAAATTCAGTAATCTTTCCTGATTTTCTATACCACTATTACCCCAGACAGAACAACAATATTCTAGGTGTGGCATGACATATGCATTGTAGAATATCTTTCTCTTTTCTTGAGGCAGATAAGATTTTATTCTGTTCAATAGATAAAGCAGTGAATTAACTTTGTTAATGACCTTTTCAGTTTGTAGTTTCCAGCACAAGATATAGTCTATCATGATGCCTAGTAGTTTTTCATTTTCAGACTGTTGTATATCAATTCCTTTTATCATTACTTTGAAATAATTTTCCTCAACTTTTACTCATGCTTGACTACCTGTGATCATGGCTTTTGATTTGGCTGCATTTATCTTCATACCACTGTGTTCACACCAGTTATTTTTTTTCCAAATCTGTATTTAATTTAGTGCTAATCTCATGGCCTGTTGATCCAATGTTATATAATGTCGTATCATCTGTGAACATGTTGGTGGTGGATAGCTCAATGTGATATGGTAAATCATTGATGTACAGCAGAAAGAGTAATGTTCTAAGAACTGATCCCTGCGGAACACCTGACCTTGTCAGTTTCTTATCTGAAAGTTTATTTAAAATAAAAACTTCTTGTTGTCTGCCTTTAAGATAGGATGGAAACCAAGTTAAAATTTCATTGTTAACTAGATATATGCTGAGATTTTCCATCAGGATTTTGTGATTTATATGGTCAAAAGCCTTTGAAAGGTCAAGAAACACTGTGCCTACAAGGTTGCCTTGATCTATTGCTGTTAACCAATCATCAACCATTCTAGTTATTTTAGTCTGGCATGAATGTCCTTCACGGAAGCCTGACTGTTGTGAATGTAGCAAATTAAATGATTCCAGGTCGTTTCTAAATTCATTACAAACATGTCTTTTTAATATCTTTGAAAGTGATGATAAAATTGATATAGGTCTATAGTTATTCATATCAGAAAAATCTCCCTTCTTATGTATTGGAGTTACTTTTGCTAGTTTTAGCCTGTTTGGAAAAATACCTGTGGAAATAATTAAATTGAAGATATACATAAATGAAGGTGCAATCAAATGAGATGAGAGTTTTAGGAATTTAGCACTTATATTATCTAAACCTGTGGCTGTTGTGACATCAAGCTGGTCTAATTCATTTAAAATGAATTAAAGACCTATTTTAGGGATTTTAAAGCACTCTTCTTTGCTACGTTTTAAAGAAATATGTTCATTTAATTCATCACTGGAGAATCTTTTAGGAGTTGTGAAATCCACAAGTTTTTCATTTGTATTCACAAAGTAATCATCGAGTGCATTTGCAATTTCAAGAGGTTCTTGCTTAATATCACCATTTGCATTACTAATACATGTAAATGGCAGGTTATTGACAGATTTGCCTATCAAGCCACGGAAAGTTTTCCAGAGTTTTCTAGGAATCTTTTTTGTAATAATATCTGATATTTCAGTGGAATAATAAGTTTTCTTCGCCTTTTGAATCGTTGACTTAACCTTGTTTCTCCATAATCTGTAATTGTCCATATCTTTTAACTTATTAAATCTATCCCTTGTCTTAATAGCATTCAGTATATCACCTGTAATCCAGTTTGGTTAATTTTGTTGCTTGACTCTCTTGAAATTAAAAGGAGCGTGAGTGCTTAGGGTGTCAGTAAACATATCTATTCAGATGCTGTCAAGAGCATCTGATGGGTCATCAAAACATTCAATTACTTACCAAGGGATATCTTTCAGTTCTTTAAGGAATATTTGTGAATTGAATCTTCTCATTATTCGATACCTGATATATTTGTGATGACAAGTTTTACTTTTTTAACTTAATTTTCGTGTACAACATATAGGATAATGATCACTTATGGAATATTTGGGAAATGCAACTTGTCAGCATTGTTAGTATAGATGTGATCAATTAGTGTTTCAGATACCTCTGTTATCCTAGTGGGTACATGAACTTGCTGTTGATAATTCAGGGAATTCATGGCTTTAATCCAGCTTTGATTGGTATCATAAGGCAAATTGTAAAGTTTAAGATGAAATGATCTCCAACAGCTACATTGAATGTTATGTTTGAATGACCTTTTGATTTTCCAGTTAAAATCTGTCACTGTAAATATTTCAGTCAGTGAATTGATTTGTTTACTGCATCTCATGGAAGAAATTCATAAATCTACAGTTTTATGAATGCAAATACAGTATCAGAATTAATTTTGTTTATGTAGAATGAGTTGTTTGAAAAATGTATTCAAAGAAAGAAGAATGCATTGCAATTAATTTAGCTCTGCTGTACTAGTTGGTCCAGAATAAAAATGGTACCATCCAGATATTCAATATGGCCACCACAGTGACCAGCTTGAAAATCTTGTTATCGCTATACCTCCTGAATGGAAAGTCATATTGAAATGGGGTTTCCACCAGCAGACTTCTAATGATACCTAATTGGTCCTGAATGAAAACGGTGCCATTCACAAATCCAATATGGCTGCCACTGTTGCCATCCTGTGAATCTTGTTTTCACTACTCCTCTTGAATGGATGATCATATCAACTTGGAGTTTTTACTCAAAGACTTATTATGTCTTGTTGGTCCTAATGAAAATGATGCCACTCACACATTCAATATTGCCACCACACTGGCCATCATGAAAATCTTGTTAGAACATGTTTTCCTAAATGAGTGATAATATTATCATGTGGTTTTCATTGAAAGAAAATGTATGATGTCTGGTTGCTCATAAATGAAAATGATTGCCAATAACTCCAGTGCATGTGCACAATGACCGTCTTTAAAATCCCAAGTGGTTAGCTATATCAACATTTTGCTTTCATGAGAAGACTTCTTATAATGTCTAGTTGGTTCTAAATGGAAATGGTGTGCATCCGATATCCAGTATGGCCACCATGGCAGCCATCTTCAAAACCTTGTTGTTTCTTATCCAAAATGGCAAGTGATATCAACATGGAGTTTTCACCAGAAGACTTCCTATAAAGTCTTTGTTAGTCCTAAATTAAGATGGTGCATTTTGGAAATCTTGTTACTGCTATTCCTGTTAAATGGAAATTCATTTTGAAATTGGGAGTTTCATCAGAAGACTTTTTTGATGTCTAGTTGGTCCTGAGAGAAAATGATGCAGATTGACCCTCAATGTTATTGCTTGAAAAACTAAAAATCTATCAGTGCAGTGACAACCTCGTAAACTGGTTTACTTCTTACTTAATCGATAGAGTGCAAAAAGTATCTTTAAATAGTCAACTTTCTGAAAGTAAAAATATTAATTGTGGAGTACCACAGGGCTCTATCCTTGGACCTCTGTTATTCATTCTATTTATTAATGACTTACCTCTTAAGATTGGAACTTTAATTTCTTCCATTGACCTCTATGCAGATGATACTACACTGCCTGAGATGGGTAAAACCAAAACGGTACTTGAAAATAACTTAAAAGATGCTCTCAACAGACTTCAAGTATGGTGCAAGGAAAACAGTATGATCATAAATACAGAAAAAACGAAAGCCCTACTGGTTACAACAGAACAAAAATGTGCAAGGCTAGATAGCAACAAACTCCAGGTTCTATTTGACAATGTGAACCTTAATTTGACCTCTCATGATAAAATTCTTGGTGTATTCATAGATAACAATCTTACTTGGTCTATTCACATTAAACACGTTTCAGAAAAGGTTAATTCTTATCTTTGGCTACTGAGGAAAATCAAAACATACATTCCTCTTCAGTATAGGGTCATCTTTTGTAAAAGTTATATTCAGCCATATCTAAACTATTGTAATTTGGGGTAATACCTCTAATTCAAACATAACAACACTTTTAAGACTCCAAAAGAGGGCTTGCCATTTAATTCTAGATCAATGTATAGACAGTTTACAGGATGCAATGAATAATATAAAGATTTTAGCTATACATGAAAGAATATTTCTTAGAAATGCCAAATTGATGTATAAATTTGATGGTACTCCAAATTTAAGGTCCATAAGAAGCAAAAATTACATTATACCAAGGCCAAAGAAGGAATTGTTTAAAAAAAAGTTTTCAATATACTGGTCCACTGGTATGGAACAACATTCCCAGTGACATAAGGCAGGCTCCTAGCATTTCTTCTTTTCATAATCAATGTCTCAAATGGATGAAATCTTTAGACAATTGAACAGTTCTAGTACAATAAATACTGCCTGCTTTTCTGTAATTTTGCATCATTTTCACAGTTGAATTTTTCAGTGCAGGATGATATTTTATATTTTATTAGTGTTTTATCTACAAATGGCTTAATGTACATCATTTGACTCATCAAGACAAAAAACAGTGAGTCAAAATCCAAACCTATGAGTCTTATTCAAACCGATGATCAGTTTTCAGTAGTTTTTAAAAATAATTATATTGTTTAAATACACAATAAAAATATTAGTTATATAATGTGACTAAAGCCAATAAGGCAATTCCCTTGCCAGAAGCATCTGAACATTCTATATTTGTTAAAAATCTTGTTGATGGTTTCATGTCATCAGAAATAATCTGTGCATATATGAGAAGGCGTTTATTGTTGGCTATGTCAGTACTTTCATCTACCATTGCTGTCACACATGACGAATTTTGCAGGTCATGTATAACACTATCCTCAACAGCGTTTGATAGGCTATCCAGTAACTCTGAACAGGTAATAGTCGAGTCATACTGATTGGCAGAATTCTTCAAAATGCCAATGGCATCAATTTCTTCAGCCACTGAATTGTGTATTAAAATAAGAGATTTGTATTTTAAAAAAGGGATGTCTTCTACACTCAGCCAAAGTACACTCTTAAGTAGCACTTTCACTGCTTTGTCTTGATTGGAAGAATGTTTTTGTAAACCTGCATTCAGATCTGCCTGGTGTTGTGGACCTTCTGTCAGCAGTTTGTGTTCTGGCATCCCAGCATGCCTTTCCAGTGTACTGTTCTGAAAGTTATTGTTTTTTTTCACATTTGGTCATGGAGGTTTTTTTTAGCATCTGTACATATATGGCAACACATAAAGGTGTCTTCAATGTCACATTCTTCACTTGGCTTAACTTCTTTTTGAAAATGTAGCCAGCTGTGTTTTCGACCATTGCTGCACAAACTATGTTTTATCTTACGAGTAACTGTTACCTCATCTTTTTTGGATGATGAAGGCTCCACTGGTTTGATAACAATATTATCATCGGTCGGTCATAAACACGGTCCAAAAGATAATTTCATTTGTTTCAGATCTGTTTTAATTTTTTTGCCTTGGACACCATTTTCAGTCGAATGCTGACAGTATCTTGGAACAACGCAAAGCATACGGTTGAGCGAATGGAAATTGTTGCTTTGTTGCATGACAAAGGTGCGCATAAAATAATAGTTTCTCATGGGAATCACTTTAAAATCATGTGTTTATTTTCCACCTCTTTCTTGGGCGTGGTGTTTATATGGTTCTAACATCCTGTTGCTACAAATGATGTGACAGTTACAGGTCACATAAGGTCAGCTCCAGGCTCCACACTCAGTTGTAACCCCATGTATTATGATAACATTAGCATAAGAAACTGATGTGCACATGTTTTCCCTGTTTGGGAGAGTTGTAATCATGCCATTAAAGTAGTTAGACCAAACCTTAATTTTGTGTTAATCAGCAAAACATAATATTGGGGTGCATCAATTTACCTACTGGTGACAATTTTTGTGCATCAAATCGGAAAAGTCTGCATATTTTACGCGTGATGCATGGGTAGATAAAACACTGATTTTATATATGTTTATGTGTTCACAGATGCCTGTGCATTGTGTTCCAGGCTTGATACTCTGACTTTTAAAATCACTTAATTATTTAGCATCAAGCCAGATTGTTCACATCATGTTGTATATACTGTATATATTGTACATAACAGATAGAAGGCCTCAAGGTAGATTAGTTCTGTAACTAATTGAGTTATCTTCTCTAAATAAAGTCTTTACTATTATTATTATTATTATTATTATTATTACCATATTGGCTATCTTGAAAACATTGTTATGTCAACATGAGATCTTCACCAATAGACTTCATATGATACCTTGCTGAGCCTAAATGAAAATGGTGTCAATTGTACATCCAGTATGGCTACCATGGTTGCTGTCTTGAAACTTTTTGCTCTAATATTGACATGGGTTTTTTTTACTAAAAGATTTTTAATGATGTCTCCTTGCTCCTAGATGGAAGTAACACCAATCTGACGCACAGAATATGTACCACAGTGACTAATTTGAAAATATTGTTTTCTCTTAAGACTCTGACATATGGAGTCAGCTCCCAGCAATTAAAAGGAAAAAATGGCCCTATCTTGAATTCCTGGAACTTCTATTCACCCTGTAGGGACTCTTATTTTACCCCATTTATTTATATATTTACAAAAATAAAAAAATGTACAAGACCTAATGGTATAACTTGTGAATTGTTTAGACTATTAGCTCGATATAAGAAATTCTATTGTAGAATCTTTCAATTTTGTTACAGAGGGTTGAAATAAAATGTTTGGGTATTATTTTATTAACACTGAACGAGAATAAACAATCTTACAGTAAAGCCATCACATTAAGAATAAACATTACCTAAAGCACATTCATGAAAGTCAAACTGGATTTATGAAAAGTTATTTTTTAGAGAAACTATTGAATTATTACTTGATATCATTGAGAATGCAGAAGATAAAGATTCACCCACTCCTTTATTTTTTGCAGACTTCAAAAATGCTTTTGACAGTTTAGATAATTCATATTTTAAAATTCTAGATTTTCTCAATTTTGGTACCAAATAGATCATTTTTTCTTTAAAAACATAGTCTGGTGT
Organism: Megalonaias nervosa; assembly: GCA_016617855.1. Taxonomy (NCBI): domain Eukaryota; kingdom Metazoa; phylum Mollusca; class Bivalvia; order Unionida; family Unionidae; genus Megalonaias; species Megalonaias nervosa. Next base: position 70,435 of record JAECUM010008130.1, on the reverse strand, counting down.
GTATCAAACAATCGATATTTAGATGTTTGACAAGAGTGTCCTTTATTGCCATATCTGTTGTGTTCTTTTGTCATTAAATTAGAAAGAATCCAAACTGTAAGAATTGGATCCATGCTCTTTTAGCTGGACCCCTTCAAGGATGAACACTTTGAGAATCACTTTTCATTCAATTTCAGAACTTACCCATGAACCCAATTTTTCTCAAAAGATTAAAAGAATACAGTTCCTGTTTGGAAAAATGGAAAGTTAGGAATTTAATGAAATTAGAAAACAGATGAGTTTTACAGATTTTTTATGTACTAAAATTGATACTGTCATTAACTATTTTACCCAACTGCAAAACTGAAACTATCAGGGAAAAAGACATATGTATTTAAATATTTATGGAAAGGGAAAAAGGAAAAAACATCTTACGGAAATATAGCAAAATATTACTGTGTAAGGGAGTTAAAATGATTGACATCACAACTGTCATGCATTCCTTAGAAATATAAATAAAGGAATCATATATATATATATATATATATATATATATATATATATATATATATATATATATATATATAAACTATTTTTATCTTTAGAAGAATGTAAATAAAAATTTGACAAAGACAAAAAAGTCTTAATAAAAAATCACATTTTATATCTTCATTTCAAATATGTTGAGTTATAATAATAAAAGAAGAAGAGAATAAATTAAATGATGCTCAATATCTGATAGATTTTTTAAAAAGTAAAGCAAATCTAGTAATTTCTTCTTCAAATACATTACCCGATCATAATGCCTTAGGAGAACTACTACTACTTCACAAATCCAGCATTCACATGCTAAAATATTTTTGCTAAAAGGCTAAAAGTTATCTGCCCAACTAGGTGGCAGTTAGATAGAGTAAACTGGTACCAATTCCTGTGAACTCCTCAGTTACTACTTCCACTTGTTTCGAGTAGCATGCTCTCTACAGACAGAGAGGCTTTGCATAGTGCTGCTAGGCACTTCCTATATACTATGTCCAGCTTGGTGCCTCAGAGTCCAAGATATGTCTCTTCACTTATCCTCAAGCCTTTGCCAACCAAAGGAAGCCTCTGCTTGGTGACACAGGGTACCCACACTACCGGGAAATCGGGAAAGAGTCGAGAGAAATGATAATTCTTTTCCCGACCGTGAAAAGTCCTTGAATTTCACAAATATTGATGAAAGTCAGGAAAAACCTGGGAATTTTCCACCACCACTTGATGCTTGAAACAACCATGTAATTGAGTCACAAATGAACTGATCGTGAGTTAAATTTATCAAGTTCTAACCAGAATAATTGGAGGCTGCTTTATGGAACATTTGGGTGCTTGCAATAAACATTCTGAGTCAGTCCAAATGCTCAGTGGATTAGATTCATCTAGTAGACTTTTATTTTCAAAGTCAGCTCGATTTCCATATCTTTCCTTACATCGAAGGTATGAAAACCAGTCTAGCATCACAAGAGGCCAACATGGTGGTGGCAAAGCATAGTCTTTTATCGGATGTCCTAGCAAACTTTAAACGTTGTTAGATCAAGTGATACATGCATGAAATCAATATGAAAATTACTTATTTTCTCAGAAATTGTGAGTATTAAAATATTACGTTTTTAATCTGCTGAAAGACAAGATAAAACTATGGTGTTGATGAAATGTGACCTGGTTCTCGTGATTTGCATTGCTAGTCGCATGAGTACGCAAATCTAACAACCCACATTTTCAAATGTTGTAGAGAAAAAAATATAAAAAATATTAAATGAAAGTCGTAAACTGGTTTGTAATAAACATACAAAAATGAAAGAACACAATTTTCTGTATTTATATATTCCGAGAACAACTTCTGGAGTTTTGTTGTATCACATGACTGCCACGTTGATATATGCTCTCTGCTTGATAAATCAGACTGGCCAGATTGCTGGCTTTTACAAAAAGTAACTGACTTTCAGTTTGTTGTTGATATTATGTGACTATTGGACTTCCGATGTTGTTGTTTGAGATTTGTGAAGTTATGTGACTAGTACCTGGTCAGGTTTCATCTATGCCGTAGTTTCGTCTAGTCTGTCAGTGGATTAAAGACATAACAATTATCATTTTCCTATCGATTTCATGCAGGTATAAGTCAATATAACATAAGTTTAAATTTTCTAGGCTCGCTGGTAAGCGACTACCATATGTCGTTATCACACGGTGGTGACAAATTCCAAATTTTTGATATGCAATTGCGATGACCCCACACCCCAACCTAAATGACCAAATATGAAAAATGGGGTGGGAATATTCAGAGGAAAGCCAGATTAGAAAATGGACTGCTGTTCATTTTAAGCCAAATTTGTAGTCCAGATTGTTGAATCTCAGAGCGGAAATGAGAAATTGTCGTCCCATGTATGATATATTAAAAAATTATACCAGCCCTCCTGTATCAGTAGAGGTTTGGGGACTGGTTTAACGAATTACAAAAAGACAAATTGATTTTACAGAAAATTCAGTCCTTGTTTATACAGCAGTATATAATTTTGAAGGTCTTTTGTCAAAATTTAAATCAACCCTTTTGAAAATGTTTTTTAAATGATTAATGATTTTTAACCAGATCGTCTTAAGGAGATTAGTTTGTTTGAAAAACCTTGTTTGGGATTTTATTGGCACAGGTAAATTCAGGGTTAAACTCTTTTCGTTACAAGACCAGATTCTAATTATTTGTGTTTATTGTCTTTTTTATGCTGTAATAGGAAATGTTATCTTTCTATTAGATGCCTATATATATTGATATAGAATTCTTTAGAATTAAAGGTTTGAAAGGAAACAAAACTAATTTATGTTCATTATGTTGTTCTCGCTTAGCATCATAATGCAGGTCAGCAAAATAAAGTTAGTTTATATTCTGTACATTGAAATGACTTTACATGCCAATTTATAGGACTGTAATCAAACTTGTTTCATGTGATACATTTTGTGGTCTTGTATATGGCCATCATTTCTGACTTAGATATTTTGGAGAGTCTTGAAAGAGAAACATCTTTAGATTTAGAAAATACGTGTTTTATAATCTATAATGTTCTTTAATTCCATTCAGTAATGGTCATATGTGAACATTGAAAAAATTAATTTCATCCTGGAAAAAACCCTGGAAATGACCTGGAAATTTATCTTTAGAAAAGTGTGGGAACCATGGTGACAGCTTGAAAGTAACAGGATCTAATTTGTGACGTACTGTGGGTGTAGTGAGCCACCATCCTTGACTTTCTTCTCCAGCTATTTTACAGGTAGCATAAGAATCATCAGCTTCACTATCTTTATCCAAAAATGACAAAAACTTGCTCTTAGGTTCCTTCATCATTGTTAGATCTTACTAGGATGTGCAAAAACTAAGACTTACAGGCCTGGACTGAAGAAGTTTTCCACTTACTCCCATTGGAGTTATGTCTTCCTCTTTCCTTTACAACACCTGCTTGGTCTACAGTTATGACATCAGGTGATCATTGATTAAGAAAGAACCTACTTTTAGTTGCTCTACAGTCTGGCAGAGTTACTGACATTTTTGGTTGCTAACATCATCAGCTACAAGTCCCAAGCTGTTTTTCTCGAAGACTCCTTCCCTCAAATTGTAGTTGGCAGTTCTACATGCCCCACACATTTGGATACCCAACAGTTGATGCCTAACAATGTGGCTGGCAGCTCAATATTGAACTAATATCTAAGGTGACATTTCAACAGGCAGAACACAGCTTATCTTCCACCATCCTGAATCTCATTGGACATTTGTGAGAGTCTGTTCTAGAATGGCCCACATCTTAAACATAGCAGCCCAACATACTCTGACCAAGGGCGCAACAGCAGCTATGAACTTACAACTGGCGGAATGGTGCTCTCTATAATCACCTTTCTTAAAGACCATTATAAGGCCAAGCTACACTTGCAACCTTAAGCATTTAATATCATCTTTAATGATCATGTTGATGGAATCTACAAACTAGCTGCCAAGGATACCTTCTTTCCCTTCCTCACAGTATCAGCTACAGCAGAGGAATTTGCAAGACTATCAACAAAAGATCACAGGGATGTCTCTGGAACACAGACCACTGAGAAGCAGCCCACTGGATTTACAACTGTCAGAAATGACAGTTCTCCTGAACTAAAGTGGACAAGAATCAGAGGGTGAACATTTTTTCCAGTGTTTCTCTCCTCGAGACCCCCCATCTCAGACTGCATCATCTTCATGCAGCCTGCCCCCTTATCATAAATCCCAGTAAGGGAAGGGAACCAATTGTTCGCTACCAAATAAGGAAGATTTACCCTGACAATACATGGACCTGACACCTGGTTTCTAGTGGACTCGGTATCACTTTCAGTGCATCGCTTCCTTTGCCTAGAGTTCCCTCATCTACAAACATGGCACACTTAACTCAGTTGTCAAAATAATAACAGTCAATCAATTCATTTGTGCTCTTGGGTTCACAAAGAAATGCAACAGAGGGTTCTAAATGCTATCCATTGGGTAGACTATGCAATCGGTGTGGACTTGCATGAGGCATGACTTCATGTCCCCACTCACATGGCTTCCAGAAGTCTAGTGACTTGTCTGCAAAAACAATAGGCTACCAAACAGCAGGCTGGTTATATCTTGGAGCAAGAAATGATATCACCTGTTAGCCTCCTTCTCATTCTCAGTCTCCTTGTCAACAAGGACATCTCATATATTTTACCCATGCAAGACTTTTGGTCAACTAGGTCTGGAACTCAACATTCAGGTAAATAGAGGATGTCTCCCCCAGGAATGAAAATTAATACAATGGAGGATTCCTTGCATTTACAGAACAATCTATCCACTAGAGCAAGGGTCAGCAACCTGTTTGACTTACTGTACCACTTTTTCCGGATTAATTACAAAATGAATGAGTGTGTGCCACCAGTAAGAGAGCAACACTGTTGAAATCGAGATTTTTGGCTGCACTTTGCATGCCACACAAAACCTCTTGACATGCCACCTTATGGCACACGTGGCATAGGTTGCTGACCCCTGCACTAAAGAATTCCTTTGCCTGCTGGGTTTGCTCAGTGCAGCAGCTGACATCTTAGTCCCAGGTCACTTTCTTGGGCTCCCATTACAGTAATTCTGTGTTCGAAATTTAGGTCAAACCTCAAACCTTCAACCATTGGACCAACTTTCACAATCTGCACAATATGAGGTTCCATCTCGAAGGTAGGGAGACCTCATTGGGACTCGCGTTAGGGATACCTCTTTAAGTACAACCTCAGGTAATCCCGATCTATATAGATATAGGGTGGGTGGGGTTGCAAGTTTTCTATCATTACCAGATGTCCCCTTCTGGATCACTATTTACATATTAACATTCTTGAGATGAAAACCATTCCAAAAGTCTTTCATTGGTGGCTGGAGAATCTACAAGGAAATGAAGTTCTATTCTGTCTGACAACTCCACTGCAGTGACTTATCTCAAATGGCAAAGAGGAACCAAGGTCCCCAAACTCTTTGTTTGGTGTTTTCTAAGATGGTGTCCTCAACTACAAATCCACATCCAAGTTTGACATATCCTTGGTTGGCTAATATATTGGTGGGCTTATTGTCCTGTAAGAACCAACTACATGTAATTACAAATGAAATGGTTTATTCATCATTTGGTTTTCACTCAGTAGGTGCCCAGTGGAATCAACTTAACGATGGACCTATTGACAGCAACGTGGAATGCCAACATCCCAAATTTTTCTTACCAGTCCAATATCCAAAGGCATGGATAATCAATGCTCTTTCTACAGATTGGAACAGCCAAAGGTATGCACTTTTTCTGCAACACCTCAGGTTCCAAAGGTTAGAAAGGAAGCAAAAGAATTGGATTGTCTTCTCATCCTGATTACTCTCCTCAAATGGGAAATCTCAGATCAATTTCATCAATCTCACAACAGAATTGCCAGGAAATTGATATATTCCTTCATCTGCTTTAAGTAACCACAATGGAAGGTGTTTCATCCTAGCCCAGAGTCCCTGAACTTGTACATTGTTTCTTATTAAAATATACCTTCAGGAACAAGCAGTTCTCGAAACCAGTCATGGAGGAATCCCTCAAGTGGCCCCTCCACCTCAAAGATCTATGAATGCAATAGAATATATTCTCACAGTGGTTCACACGAGAACACTTGATACCACTGCAGACATGCATACCTCGATAGCTAACTTCCTATCGCTCTTCTGTGAGAAGCAGCACCAATCACATTTAAAGCCTACTATTCCACGATCACTGGTACACTGCACTGTCATTGAAGAGAGGATATCAGACAAGACAAAGACCTATCCAATCAGCAATTCATTTGGATTACATGCGTCCAATGACATTGGATCCTTTCCCAAGTGGAATGTATCATGGGTACTAACCTGGCTGAACAAGACACCATCTGAACTGCTCTCAAGAAGTTCATTGTTTCACCTTTTGTATAAGACCTGCCTCCTTACATCATTGGTGAAAGGTAGGCAGAATTAGCAAACACATGTCCTATTGGTGTATGTGTCTACATGCAGTTCCAACAAGACATGTTAGTATCACTCTTGACGGCCCATGTTTTCATTGCCAAGAACAGGTTCCCATTCATGTAATCAGACTTGGTAATAATTCCTGTATACTCTGGACACATCATCTCTAGCTCGTCTACAGTACCCAATGTGAACTCTGAAGTGGTTCATAAGGAAGACTGAGTGGTTGCATCGAGGGAGATCACGCCTCTTCTTGCCCTCACATACGGAAAGGGCAATATATCATCACAGACATTTCATCCTGGATAAAGTGAGTGTCTCATTCAGGATATTAGAAATAATCCCACTCCAATGAATTTGCTTTGCATCTCAGCTCACAAAGCTCACAAAGTTAAGATGGTCGCCACAAACATTGCATATGTGTGAAAATGTTTTGTTATTATTCATGCTGTGGGATGGAATTCCAAGTACACTTCTCCAGTTTTTATCTCAGATCTTTCATCCTAAAAGGCTCAACTTGATCTGGTAGGACCTATGGCTATGGCACAAAAGGTTACCATCCCAGGTTGTTTGACAGCTTTATAAGAATGCAGCTTCATGACTTGCATTGGATTGCAGGAATTAAACATTTTCCATATCAAAGCTACTCCTTAACATACTGAGTCTGTTTTCCATTCGGGTTATCTAGAAGCTCTCTCACATACCTTAGGGAACCGGAGATGGTCTCTCCGGGGTAAGGGGATGTATCTCCCTCCATCTCCTACCAATTCTCCTGAGGTATTGTGTAGAGGTAACGTATTTGAAAAAGAAACCAATTTATTTTAGGAAATATGTTTCTTTGATAGGACTTGTCCAATCATAATACACATTCACCCTCCCAGCCTCCTTGAAGTTGCATCCATACAGAAAGCATGCCATCCATTACAGTAGTTACTGATGATTTGGGTTTGGTGCCAATCTTTGTATCAATGGGGAGATCACTATCTAACTGCCACCTAGGTGGGCAGATAACTTTTAGCTGTTTAGCTAAAGTCTTTTAATTTGGGAGGGCTGGATTTGCAAGATTGTAGCAGTTCTCCTGATGTATTATGATTAGGTAAGTATTATCAAAGAAACATATTTTACTAGAAGAAATTGGTTTCTTTCTGCCTTATGCAGTGACTGGCGTGCATCTATAGTGACTCTCCAGTCTTTGCAACTAAATTTATCCCTGATGAGAAAGGAATATCATGTGAATCAATATGCAAACATTTTTTTATCTCATTTGTACTCACATCTCCAGTCACGTTGCCAACGTAACTCAAAAGTGTCAATATGTCGAATTCAAAAGTGAGAGTTTTATCATTAGGGTAGTGGGTTGAAGCAATTCGTTTGCTGGATGGTGGGAAAAGAAGTCCTGTTATCAGAGCAGAAATGAAAGTCACCTTTTGTGCTAGTGTGATAGGTGTAGCTCGCTAGTTTCATCTTTTTGCCTGTGAATTAAAGTTGTCTCTAAAGTTGAAAGTTTGTCTTTGAGAAGAGATATGAATTACATCCCTTTTCATTGAGGAAAGGGGCCATTCGATAATTAAAAATTGTATGTAAAAACAGATGTTTCAGATCATGGGCCACAAAAAATAACCATGTACATCCTCTTTTGGTTCTCTATTCATTACAGACTTTTCCCATAAGATGACTGTCTTTTAATCTTGGCAAAGTTGAGCAACTGGCTTATCCATATATTTTTAAATCATGTACAGGTAGTTTTAAAGTGAAACTTCACAAGCTGGCTGACCAAAGAGTGCTCCTATATGTAAGTTGTCAGTCAGTAGTGATCAACTTATTGTGCACAAAATGAAGATTGGTGATTACATTAAGTCAATGATGGATTAATATATTGGATGGATTAAAGTGAGCAGAATCCAGTAATCATGTGTGAAACAAATTTGGGTGTAATAACACATATGCACATTTATGATTTAGTTGAATAGTATAAAGAAATCTCACTACAAGGCAGCTTCACATATAATGCTATACACTATTAACAATAAACCATGTTGTTTCAAAGTAACTGTGACTTTTGCTGTAGCAAGGAACCACTATGTCTACATGTTATGATTCTCTCTGACTGTCTTACAGGTATATGTTGGTGAAGATAAGATACGGTTTACCAATGTTCTCCACTGGAAAACCTGTATCTACCTATATCAGTGGGACACAACAATCAAAATTGACATCTACTTTTCCAGTAAGTTTATATATATATATATATATATATATATATATATATATATATATATATATATATATATATATATATATATATATTATATGGTGATACCCTGCATAAAGGAATTTACCATGTATCAAAAGCTGCTTTAGCTCTGTTTTATAAATTTCATATCTGATTAACACTCATATATCAATCCAGAATTTATCCAAACTGGTTTTTACCTCATCTGACCAACAGTCCAAGTAAGCTTATTGTCTTGCAGCTGTGTGTTGTCCTTCATCAATTGCTATTTTTAACTTCTAGTCAAACACCACTGGACCAGTTTGAACTAGACTTTGCAGAGAGCATAATGAAATAAAGTCCTTTCAAATTCGTACAGTGATGCTGATCAACCATCAAATATGGAATACTAAAATAGAAACCTTTCAACAATTGCTTCACAAAAATAGCTCAGCCCAATTTGACCAAATTTTACAGCATTCTGGCTTAATGGCTTTTCAGATTAGTACAAAAATGATGCCATAATGCCATACAAATATGGCTGCCATTGCTGAAATAGAGAAACCTTTAAACAACTTCTCAGAAACTGCTGAACAGAATTTTACTTTGACCTAAATGTCTTTCAAATCCATACAAATTATTTTGATCACCATCTGATATGGACACCATTAATGAGAATAGAAAAATCTTTAAATGTCTTCTTCATAAAAACTATTGAATTTCAATTTTACCAATTTTTACAGAAAAGACCTTTCACTTTTATACAAATGATGTCAATCTGCTATCATATGTTGTGAACATTACTAAAAATAGAAAAAATCTTAATAATCTGTCATCAAATATGGCTACTGTTGTGAAGAAAAGAAAAACCTTCAAATAGTTTTTTCCTGAAAATGTTGAAACAGTCTTTGACCAAATTTGGTAGAAAACATCCAGATGTGTACTAACAATAACAATCTGCTATAAAATATTTAAAACATTATTAAATATATAAAAGCTTTTAAACAACTTTGCAAAAACTGCTGGATAGAATTTTATAGGATTTGAAAGGAGACATTCTGGCAAGAGCACCTTTCAAGTTTTTATAGATAATGCAGGAGTGTCATCAAAATATGGCTGTTGCTACTTAAAACACAACAACTTTAGACTTCGTCAAAATTATTTTTGCAGAATTTGACTAAATTTGACAGAAAGCATGATTGCATGAGAGCCTTTAATTTAGTTCACCTGTCCATAATGCCAAATTACAGTACAGTCCTGCATCGAGTGTGTGTGTTGTCTGTCATACGTCATCCATCAGCAATTGCTATTTTTAATTTCTTTTAAAGAAAATTACTGGAAGAACCAAACATGGCATAAATCATCCTGGCATGAATGATATTTATGTTTGTACAAAAATGATGCCAGTCCTCCATCAAATAAATCCTCCATTAAAAAAAAATCAGAAGGAAAAAAAAACTAATGTCTTCTCAAACTTTGCCAACATAATTGAACAAACTAAAGTTGTTTATTTATGTACTTTTGACTGATTTTCTATGACAATTTCCTTAGTAGTATATGCTATAATTCAGGGTATTGATTTTATGTGCAGGGTCTTTATCTACAATGATGTAGCATGGCTAATCACACCAGTCATTAAAGTGGTTGGTGTTTCTTTAAATTGCAAAATCCATATTGTGGAGTGACAGAGTAAAGATTTCACTTTTGGTTATGGCAAACCTTTTATGTTTGTTATGTATATTTAATTTAATTCTTTGTTAGTTTTAAAAATAAAAAAATTATTTCATTACATGCTATTGTAATGTACATTGCATGCTGGACATGACCTTGTCCAAAATTGAGTTTATTTCTGCTTGACCTGATTGACTTTATTTTAATTTATTCATTGTAAACAACTAATACATAGCTAAATCATTCTGTCTGTGTAGGGGCTTAATATCAGGATCATTATTAATAGAAGAGGTAAATATGTTTATTTGGGTTAAAGTGATTATTTTCTCTGGAAATACGAAAGTACTCTAATAAAATTCTTGGATAAAGACATTCACGGGAATTTATAGTGCATTCAAACCTGGAATTATATTTCTGTGATTCAATAAATGACTTGACACATCAACACTCTATAAGCTATAACACACATCATCACCTTTAGATTTTAGATTTCTTCGGGACTTGTACTGAGTTTTATTCAGGACATTAAATTATTAGAACTTGTGTTTGTAATTCTTGGATTATTTTGGGATTTAATTCACAATACCGTAAGTTCTTTTTTCTCATTTTCACTTTGTATTCTAGGGAAATAAATTATGTTCGTTAAATTTTACAAAGCTTGTTGTCTTTCACTCTTTTCTGTTACTTATTTTAAGAGTATAGACTCATAACATGTTGGAGCCATCATGAATTGTGAACAAACGAAAATTCAGATATCTAATTTTATTATTATCTTGATTGAAAGATTAGATAGTTATCCTGTTATAAAAATTCATTCTTTGAATTCTCACCTGAAGTCAATAGAGCTGGTTGGTATGGAAGGTGTGTGTGTGTGTGTGTGTGTGTGTGTGTGTGTGTGTGTGTGTTTTGTTATTGTAGGCTAGACATCCATGCTTGTACATAGATATTTTAAGAGTACTATAAAACTGTTCATATTGGATACGGCATTTTGGAACAGATAAAAAAAGCTGGCAGAGTAGTCAGTGAAGAACCAATTCAAGAAAGTGAAACTTTGGCATGTTAGTGAAAAATCTTATTTTGGAGCAGAGATATTCAGTAGATAATAAACTGGAAAATTGTACATAACAACCATAAAGTAAAGTTTCCCATTTTGTTCAAGCTCTGCAATATATATGTTCTTTCATACAGCAAACTGTAGAAGACAGTTCTCAGCACAGAACAATATTTATATACAGATTAGGAACAACAGAAACCATCAATAATCTAAAGCAATTAAAAAATAGAGGTAACATCTTTTGTGTATTTTGATTTCAGTATAGCTCTAACATAGTATAGCAGGAAGAAATAGGGATGGATATTTAAGTGTTAGGTAAATATTGAACTATGACCATTCCCCCCCCCTCCTTTTTATTTTCTATTATCCCCTTATTTTGTGACAGTGTGGGAGCTCCTCTCTTTAGACAAATTCCTGGCAGCATCTCTAGATTTTTGGCAATTCATGTTGTGTCAAGCAATCATATTAATGTGTTCAGCATTGTTTCAGAAGATGGTTGGGCAATGGCAGAATCACCCCCTTCATTAATGACCCCAGTGAGGATAGAGATGCTGGGTCGCAGGTTCAATGGTACTGCAAATACCACATTCCATGTGGTGGGTGATTTCTTGGAGTTTCGACCACAGCCTGACTTTGCCCAGACAAATTTACAGGTTTGTTGCTCGTAATAATGTGATATCTTTCCCCCTGTAACTAATTACCTGTAATTAATTAATTTTCTCTATGCATTAAAAAAATTCATTTATCACCTCATAATTAGGGCTCTGAATCAAGATGCTGGAACCCTTTATCATTAGCCTTTTCTTCTGTCTGCATATCTGTCCATCCATTCAGATTGATGAGACCTTGAATGAGTTTGATTTCCAGCATTCCACAACAGCATTTGTAGGAGTTTTTTCCCCTGATTGCCCATTCTCCTGACTTTAGTCTGCACAGCATAACTTTACTACCAGTAAGCCTTATAGAATTTCATGAAAATTTGGCATGCAGCTTTATACTGATGAGATCTTGAATGAGCTTATTTTCATATGCTTCACATTATCATTTACAATTTACAAGAGTTATGACCCCTGATTGCCCATCCTCCTGACTTTGCTTTGTAAGGAACATCGCATTTCAGCCAACATTATTTTGCACCTTTGTACTGATGAGACCTTGAATAATTTGATCTCCAGCAATCCACATCATTATTTAAAAGAGTTATGGCCCCTGAATGCCCCTCTTCTCCAAAGTTGGATTTTCCAAAGTAAGTTCTTCTATTTAAGGCCCAGTTGAGCAAATTGTAGAGAGCTGGGCCTTTTGTGATGCATGGCAAAGGGCTCAAGTTAAAAAAAAAAACACTTGATGAATAGACCTTCATCTTAAAGATCTTCATTGGTGAAACCTCAAGTAATTAAATGTGTGTAAAACAAATTTTGGCATCATTATTTAACATTACTACATTTTTACACAACTTAGAGTGAAAACAAAAATCCATTGTAAAGAAATTCATGTTTATGTGGATTATAATTATCTGCAAACAAAATTCTTGAAAATGTAGATAAAATTATATAAAAAAGGTATAGGAAAAATTGGCCTGTTGCCCAGCAACATTTAAATAATTTCACATCGGCCAATGTGGGTATGTGAGAAAGCTTGCCAGTAGCTTCTCGTGGGTTGGTGGTTCTTTCCGGGGTTTTCCCGGGTTCTTCCTCCACCATTAATACTGGCCGCCATGTATAGCCTATCGCGTGCTGAAAAATGGCATTAAACCCCACAACAACAACAACAATAATTTCACAACGTATAGTTAGAAATCTGTGAAACTTTTGGAGGTTAAACTCTTTAATCATCTGACTTTAAATGTCCAGGCAAGTGTATGCTACAGAGAGAACATTTCTGATTTTTAAAAACTGCATGGAATTTACTGCATGTTTGCCTATGAAAATGGCCTTAAATGGTCATGTGATACTGATATGAATATCTTACACACTGGTAAATTCTGGGAACTACTTCTGGGTCCCAATTGACTTTCAGGCAACAAATTAACTCCTCACAACAACTACAATAATACCCTTGCCTCCCCTGGTGATTTCAGATCAAATCTGTATGCACAGATTGAAGTCCTCAATTAGAAGTTCTAACACTAATTGCACATTTCTTCCTGCCTGCCATTACTCAATTTAGTAACCAAACAAAACATGTGGCATGCCTTATTGGCAACTCTACCTTCATAAATTACTGCAGTTTGCTTTGACATAGTATTTGCAGACTCAAACAGACTTGATGTTTGCAGAATCCAACAGATGTTATTCCCGTTCTTAGTCATATAATAGAATATCTGGATTGTACTAAAAATGAACATTTATTCTCTAAAGTTTGAAATGTGTATAAAGCAAGAATAATGAATGCGTTTCAGGAGGAAGGTTTACTATACGCATGAAATACATATTCACAGTGATTGTCCTTTCAGCACTGAAGGCAAGGAAAGACAGAATAAATAAAGGAAGACAACCTATGGTTCATTGTTGGCAATACTGACTCATTTGGGGAGTATTCACCAATTTTAGGCAGACCACGAGGCTACTTCAGAATGCCCACACCTTACTGTTGTTCTAAAGAATTGGTAGATCTCGTTGAGGAGGAAGAAATGACTTACGGCAACAGATGCCTTCAGAACCGATCTTCCGGTGCTTGACAAGAATGTAGTAGCTGTTTATACATACACTTGTCTGTTATTTAGGGCAGACAAATCTGCTCCATGTCTGTTAGAGCTGGTTTGGGATGTTGTTGCAGACACCTGGCAATAGCCACACTTGGGAGTCGATTGCTCAGATTGGTAGGGTCAATTATTAGGGCTGCTAATATGCTTCCTATGGCCAATTCTTTGATGGGTTTGGCCAATCTACTCTTGATATGACATGTCACATGGGTGCAATCCACATAGCTCCTACCTTATCATACCCTCCCTTTCTGGACAACCCTGTTCAGGTCACCGTTGCTTTGGAGGAAGAATAGAGGAAGTTTGGAGGCAGGCAGCTCAGGAACTGCCCCTCCACCTTGCTGCTCAACCCACATGGATGTTTGGAGCCACTCAGTCCTCATCAGTGTGAAGGGATGTTAAACAGCCTCAAGACAGGATCTCCTCCGTCACATGTGCACCAACATCGATCCCTAGGATGCAATCATACAGTGGTGGTAAGAAACCAATTTTTGAGCTCACTGGACCTCCCTATTCCTGCAGAAGGGGGGAGGCTGATCCAGGTCATTCAAAGGGGCTTCGGGTTTCATTCATCAAAATCTCCTCTCCCCTCATCTCGAATACAGACATCAGATCAGGAGATGGATGCCTTTCTACAACAGGAGATATGGTCACTCATCCCCAAAAAATTACAAAGACAATGGAGCTTGTGCCACAATCTCCAGCATTTTACTCAAGGCTGTTTCTTTTTTGGAAAGCAAACTGCAAGTTGAGGCCCACCATCAACTGGAGCCACAACACCCAGTTCAAGATGGAGATGCAACGTCAATCAGCCTCTCTGTCAGACAGGGTAAGTATATCATCAGTCTCGATCTGACAGACACATACTTTCAAGTCCCGATCCACCCTCATCTCCCGCAAGTTTCTCCGTTTTGCTTACTGTGACACCCTCTATCAATTCACCATTCTCCGCATTGGCCTCAACATCAGCTCCTGGGCTTTCACTCAGATTATTGATTATGTCATCTCCCTGTTCTGGTCGAACTCATCTACAATGACAGCAGTGTAGCTCGACGATATCCTCCAGAAACACATGGTAAGTTCAATCCTACTCCAAGGAAGGAATGATCTTCTTTCTCTTTTAACTCATCTAGGCTTTCTAGTGAACTAGAAAAAGCCAGACCTCCATCCATCTCAGAACTTTGTCCATCTTGGTAAGGAATTCTTAACCAATGGAACATGGTGTGGTTTTCTCATGTGGATGCGCTGTCAGTCAGTTGGGAGGTGTTGCAGGCCTCCGATAGTCACTGTCCTGATACCAACATAATTAAGAAGTTACGGGGTCAGAATTGCAATATGATTCTGATCACTCCTCTCAGGTGGGACAAGTCCAGGGTCACTGATCTATTTGACCTAGTGATAGATCTACCCAGAAAGATCCCGGCCCACCTGAATCTCCTTATGCAACCACGGTCAAGGATGTTCCATCCCTGTCCAGACCCTCTTCTTCTACATGCTTGGCTCTTATCAGGACAACCTTTTGAGACAAACAATTTAAACTGTCAGTTGTGGAGGGAATCTCAAGAGCAAGATGACCCTCCACTCTGAAGGTTCTGAAGTGCCAGATCCATCACATTGTCCCTTTGAGTGCCTTAATCCCTCAACTGGCCAACTTTTCTTTGGCTCTTTGAGGAGATACAGTTGGGCCCCAATTGCTACCAATGGCTACCACCCCATGATATTGGATACATTCTGGCATCAATGCAAACATGTTTTAGGAGAATGGGTTATCATTCACATAGGGGAATTCAGCTATTCTTTCCCAGAAGGATACCCAAGGCAGAGGTCGGATGTTCAGTATCCCCTCCTCCTATTACTTACTCTCTTAATGTAATGGTCTTGGAGATCATATTTGAAGGAGAAAGAAAATTTTAAGTAAATTATGTTTGTCCAAGAATACTTACCCAGTCAAATTACATTAGGAATATTAGCCTGCTACCTCACGAATCCGGCCCTACTAAAAGATGAAAATTTGTCTTGCCCTATTAATAGACAAAGAGCAATAACTCTTGGTCATTTGCCTCCCCTTGATACCACCAGGTGTTGCCAGTTTTTTAGCTGAGTGAGATACTAATGAAGATGCTTGCATGGCAGGGTGGTTGTGAGGGTTTTAAAGTAATGAAATTTACTTTAAAAATTTGCTTTTTATTGTCTCAACTTTGCTATAAGTATTAGTCATTTGTTTGTAATAATAAGACAGGGACTTTATTTTTCTTTTGA
Source organism: Megalonaias nervosa (assembly GCA_016617855.1). NCBI lineage: Eukaryota > Metazoa > Mollusca > Bivalvia > Unionida > Unionidae > Megalonaias > Megalonaias nervosa. The sequence continues at coordinate 54,045 of JAECUM010008130.1, read as the reverse complement.
GGCAGCTTGTCAACATAAATGATGTCGATATGTTACATATATGTAATTCAATTACTTGTGTGTTAGTTTTAAATTCTTTTTTATTTTATTTTTATTTCATTACATGTTATTGTAATGATAACTTTATTCACTGGATTTGACATTTTTCCAGAAAACTCAGTTCAGTTCTGTTAAACCTGATAAGTATGCAGTTCATAGAAACATTGTATCTTTTGGTGACCTAGATTTCGGGGCCAGTTACAGATCTGTTGTGAACAACTTTTTTAATTTTTTTTTTATTATTGAATCTTATAGTAAGATTCGTTCAGTACAATCAAATCCATACATGGCCTACGTGATAATTGACATATGATGTTACTACGACTTTTGAAAGAGAGTGATCACGTGACCCTATCACATGGTCCGTTCTGTGTTGTAGTTAGAGATAAAGTGATGTTTCATAGTTTTTTTGGTCAGTCATAAATCATATCTTCAGGCTCAAAGATATTATTTTTGTTGTTGCTAGTTTGAATTGAGTTTTTATTTAAAATAATTTATTTTCCCTGGAGACTTTATCTAGTGCTCATCCGAATTCTTGGACAAAGACATTTACTGAAAATTATTCGGAATTCTAAAGCCGGAATATCATTTTTAGTGATTCAACAAGGAACTGTTGACACAACAACACAAAACAGGTTATAGAGGACATCATCGCCTTCCATCTTGGAACTTCATCAGGATTCGAACTTTGATTGATTTAGAACTTTTTAGTGATAGGACTTATATTTTTAATTATTGGATTAATTTTTAGATTTGATTCATAAACCGTAAGTCCTTTTTCATATTTTTACCTTGTTTTCTAGGGAAATAAATTATTTTGTTAAATTTATAAAGCTTGTTGGCTTCACTCTTTTCTTTGTTACTTTTGTACGAGCCTAGACACGTAACAGATATAAGTGGGTAGGACTGTAACCCTCATCAGCATCTTCTGTTATAATATTGCATTAGATTGGCCATCTTCACTCCCAGGGCTGCTGTGTTAAGGTTATCATAAACAATGTAATGTATGATCTCATTTGGAGGAAAAATGTTTAAATATTTGTGAGACTGGGACAGATTATTATGTTGATCTTCAATGCTTGTTGATAAATCCAAAATTTGTTTGCACAATGACTGGAAGAAGTGTGAGTAAAAAAAATTTAAGAATAGGTGACTCTTCAGCCCAGATGAATTAATGTAATATAATAATGTAATATAAAATTGTATTAATGATTTTTTTTTTAGTTTGTGAAACTCCTGTTATATTTTCAGCCACCAGTAGGTGTCTTTTGTCCAGGGCGTAATAATCGACAACCTATCAACAGAATCCCGCAGAGCTTTGGAGCCACACTAGAGATCATTGACCAGGACTTTAAAACAATCAGATACGAAAATGTAAGTACAGTGATCTCTCACTGTAAAGACCCTTATTATATTTCTCACCCATTATAAAGCAGGTATGTCCATAGATTCTTTTAAATTGCTTGAATTTTATTTAGTCAATGCTAATTAAATTATTTAATTTTATTTTAGTTATTGGCTTATTAAAACCAATTATATTATACCAATTATTTTATGACTTCATGACTTCACATCATTAAATATCCTAATTCTGTGATTTTTAATGCATTATACCTTGTTGAAACATCCTTCAGTGTAAGGTTCCCTTATGACTGGCATGAAAAGTGTGATAAAGAGGAAACACTTTACCATAGTTACCCAAATGTAACACCCTTTCCCCACCTCACCTTCCCTCATCCCCAACTGAGAATAACATAGATGCATTTTGTTTGCTATTATATAAGATGTTGGCAGATTAGGTCAATGCTATTTACCTGATATCATATTCAGAACAAATAACATTGACTCTGATCTAATGACTTTTGACAGCCAATCTGGGTTGATAATGTTGAAAAAGGTGTATATTATATATTAGCATTTATTTTTACTCCAATATTTTCTCACCTAAGCAGTATACATCATTTTTAATGCATTATGCGTGTCATGGTTTTGTGGCATGATTCAATATTCACAGAAGCTGCCAAGCTCTTGGATTGTGGGTTTCATGCAGTAACAATCACTAGTCACACAGCTTCTAAACCAGTGGTGGAAAGGTCACACAGATTATTTGCAGTTCCCGAAGTTTGTTGTACCCAATGCACACTTACTTTTATTTGTTTATTTGTTTGTTTCTTTCAACACAAAAATTCAATATAAAGGTTTGTTAAATTAAGTCTTGGTCATCCATTTTGCCAGTGATCTCAGTCAAACTATACTAAGGTAGATTTAGTGTTTGAATACAGACATCTGTGTGACTGAGATCTGCTGAAATTTTTGCACAAACTATCCAAATGTTATGAATAATTGTCTCCTTGAGGAAAATTACATAACAGAAATTTATCTTGAGTAACAAGCAGCATGTTTCATGACTTGTCAAAATGAAAGGCAATTGATTTCTTTATGATCATCTGCTACAGTCAATACTATAGAACAAGAGGAAAACTCTCATGTTTTGATGTGAACTGAAGATGTCACACAAACCGATGACAGAAATAGTAGGCACTTCATCCACAGCGCATGTGGAATGGGAACTGGATACTGAAATAAAGAGAAAAAAGGAAATGAAACTGCAAGACAACTGATTGAGTACCTACAACTGGTTAAGGAAAGAACCAGAATGAGGGATGTTGTCTGTTTTGTGTTGAGAATATAAGAAAGACTATCCATGTAATAACAGATATGTTTGTACAAAGTTTCTAACTTTGACATGGCATATGGAATCAGCAGATCATGTTTAAGTCCTTTGGGAAAGTGAAATGCGAGAGAATTCCAGTCTGCAGCAGTAAATGCAGTTTCAAAAATGGCATTTAAAATTGATGCTATCATTTATGGAAAATTATGTTTTGAATATCAGAAAGACAGTTTCCCAAATTGTTTTAAATAGGTGTTTAATATAATTAAATAATGTTTACACAAAGAATGGATTCCCAGTCAAAGCCCGTTTTGTGGTTCAGTTCAAGGTCAGTTCAGCAGACACACTAGTTGGGTTGGCTAGCAGCCAATCAGAGACAAGGGTCTGCTGTGCTAAGGTAGCTGACAGCAGTCATTCACTTTACAAGTGACCAGCACTGAGAGTGAACAGTTTGTTTCGTATTATATTCTCTTCTTGCTTCGAGAACTGTTTGCTATTGGAACTTGACATTCTTGCAGGACCCAATCATAAGCTATACTGGAAATATGTTGATATAGTTTGAATTTCTATGCATGATGCTAGAATTTGATTCAATTGGATTACAGTGCGTCGATGACTTGCAACTTGCCCGAGTCTTTAAGTGGATGTCGTGTAGCACCATCTGCTGCAAAACCCTATTGTTCTGCTGAGCAATTGCTAATTCAGAAAACTGTTTGCTTCATGTATATCACCCTATTGCTCTGCGGGCAATTGCTGACTTTGTATATCATGGATAAATCGCAACAGCTTTCATCTTCTCGTGGATGCTGCAGTCGTAAAGCAGCAAAAAACAGACAACAATAGGATGCTCAGTCGCTTAAAAATTGGTCAGTGGGAAAACTTCTTCAAAAAATATGTGAAATTAACATTATTGTGCCAGCTTCGCTAAAGAAGGCACAACTTGTGCAGATCTGCGAAGAAAATTTGAAGCTAATTCAAAATGGCGGCCTAACATGAGCATTTAGGCCCTTGGATTCTGACTCACCCACAATGGAGGGTTTGCAGCAGCTCGGGATGATGTCAGTACCCACAGAATTACCCCCTTACCTAGACAAGGCTGGGCTCAGTATTGCTGCCAGCCAGCCAGCAGCGAGTCTTCAGCAATCTACATATGCCACTAATACAGTTCATCCCTCGCTGCGTTCAACTTCGAGAACCAGTCAAGGAAGTGCACAGCCGCAAGCAATGGGAATGCCTAGTTTTGCGCCCATGGAAAGAGAGTCTCTTAGCACCAAAGGCGTTAATCATCAACAACAACAAATACTTCCTGAGAAGGATAACATTCTATTGGAAGCAGTCTCATCTCTCCAAGCGGCTGTAATAAACATGCAAACCCAGTTAAATGTGTCCAACAATATGGGATATCCGTGTACTGAGACACCGGTGCATACCCTTGCAACAGCGATGTCAGCCACGGAAACCAGGTCTGGTATCGCTTTGGCTGTCACAGAGTTTTCTGACCATGGCATGCCTATCTCTACCCTACCGGATATTGACCCCGTCAGCTCACAATTGCAGAAGGATATTATTGCAGGTAAATACGTGAATTTATCTTTACTTCTAATGCCACATGAATTTGAAGATCAAACGTCCATTCAGTCAGGTCAGTGGGGCATGAAGTTGGTGGGAAAGTTTCCTTGTCAAAATTCAAATATTACACAAGTCTGCGACCATAGGCTTTCCAAGAACTTGACTATTAGCAGATTCGTACTGGCATTTAGTCAGTACAAGGCGATTATGTGTGATGCCTTCTCTTCCAGAACTCAGGAATTGGATCTATATCAGAAAGAGATGATAAAAATGCATGTCCTGACAAAAAGAAGCCCAGCTTTTTATGAGTACCACAAAGAGTTTGCGCGAAAAGCAGCCATTTACTGCAGCTCCATGAACATTAAAGTAGATTGGAGTAGAAACAATCCCAAGCTACAAACGTATGTCTTATCTGCTTACAAAGTTGTTCCATGCCATCATTGCCGGAGTTTTGCTCATGATTCAGACTTCTGTCACCTTGCTCCACAGACATTAATTAGTCAACCCAGGCAAAGTCCATCAGGGTATAGTTGGAGTACAGTAGATAGGCAAGGTCAGAGAAGGATATTACACTTAGGGAAAGAAATATGCAATAATTTCAATGGAAAAAATGGTTGTTTCCGAGCCAATTGTAGTAATGTGCATGTGTGCTTGACTTGCAAAAAAACACATCCACAGCTCAAGTGCAACCTGTTGACTAAGCAGGTGCTGCCACCTTCAAAACCTCAATAACTAAATTAAGATATAGCTGTAACAACATTTCAGGCAACCACACCCATCAACATCACTAGACTGCAAGAAGAATTGCAACACCATCCTGATAAAGAATTTGTGAACTATCTTATAAATGGTCTCTGCCATGGTTTTCATACAGGACTTTCTCATCAGCCTACATCTTCATTTGAATGTAAAAATTTGGTATCAGCGACATCACAACCTGATGTGGTTGATGTATTAATTGAGTATGAGCTCTCCAACAACTACCTCATAGGCCCTTTTGAAAGTCCGCCATATGCCCTATCTATGAGGCGGAATCGCCAGTACGACTGATGTCAGGTCCATATCTATGAGGCAGAATTGCCAGTATGACTGATGTCAGGGCCGAATGACCAGCATGCTTTATCTATGAGGTGGAATCACCAGTATGACTGATGTCAGGTCCCTATCTATGAGGCAGAATCGCCAGTATGACTGATGTCAGGGCTGAATGGCCAGCATTCCCTATCTATGAGGTGGAATCTCCAGTATGACTGACTGACATAACTCTTATGGCAGTATTGCTGCTGTATTGAGGCAGAGTCGCCATAACTTGTTATGTCTGTAAGTCGAGTGGATTGGGGACAGAATGCCCAAACGACGCTTCAACCATCTTACCACACTAATCTCATGCAGCGGAGGGTGAGACCCAAGGAATGCCAAAGATATATGCTTATTTAATGTGTTATAATGCTAAATAGTTGTATTAAAGAGTTTAAGAGTACTTCTCTATTAGTTCTTCTTATGCTATATAATATTATATACGTAGTTCACCTGTCAGGCAGTCCGGCTAGCGGTACATGAGTGTTGGGTGAATTAGTGATTTCAGTGATGGTCCACCTGTCGATCATTCATCTATTTTATATTGTGTAGATTGACCAAAATTGCAGTGGTTCTCCCACAACGGCAGATTGAATGGGTTAACATCAGAACAGTGAATAACTGTTGACTATTCAGATACATGTAGACAATTACCCAATTTCAGCGTCTAAGAAGAATTTACTAATAATAAGAAGAATATTTACCAGCACAGCAAACTAAATTTGGTATGCAGATACCTTATATATTTGTTGTCAAAGAAGTGATATAAAGTCAGTAAATGCTTGTCTTCAATTAGGTATGCATATACCCAGGGGTCATGCTACCAGGCGAAGTGGGCGAATAAGTCGCCTAAAAAGTGTAAACTTCACCTTCTTTTGTTAGGAAAGCAAAAACAACTTCACCCTGTGTTTTTTTTTTAGAGGAACATTGAATGACCATCTCTTTTGAGATGCTCCCTCGCCTTGGCCAGGTTATTTCCAGTGTTATGTTATATATGGCTCAAGGTGAAGTGCACACTTCAAGTCATCAAATAGTTGGTGTTGATATCAATTACGCTGACAAACAAACTCTTGCACATTCACAGGCATGTGTTTTGATAGCTGATTGACCATTAACCATTTCCTGAATAAGTTAGCAACTATTACTGCCTGATTTCCGCAAGTTATCCTTTGATGAAAAAATTGTTAGTAAAGAACAATTTGAGTTTTAAAAATAGAATTGGTAACATGAATATTTAACTGCTGCGTATACATTATTTTCTTGATAAAAATCTGTTTGGAACCGTAATGGCGGACATTGCTGTTCTGGGAAGTACCGTTTTATTAGATTGTCTGTTTTCATAAACCATTGGGCAAATATATTCAGGAAAATATACAATTTGTAAGAAAGCAGAGACTAAATATTATGTTATTAAAGATTTAGCTTTAAAATGCAATTATGGAGGTTATAAATATACTGGACAGTGCTATGTTTTTGAATTTGAAGAGACGCTGTAAGGTCAAGGTTGTATTCTGAGTTTACAAATGTTTTTGAAAATACAAAGAAGAAAACAAAACAAGAAAACAGCAAAGCAAATACTATTTAACCAATGCCAAATGTTACACCAAGTATGTAGACAAATAATAAAATCTAACACTTGCAATCCTATCAATGGACTGTTGTAATGAAGCTATAAAGTGAGTGGTTACATTAAGAAAACCCCTCTTTCTAAAAATAGATGCACTTGTATGTTATGTTAGTTCATTCATATACTGACTTTAATTCTTCATTGTGTTGTCTATGAACAGTTGCGGTAAAGTTTTATGGGCAACAAAGAAATTATGACAAACAGTATGATCTGAAAGACATGTGCATTTTGTGTCATGTACATGGTGCAGGGGTTGTTTCAGCAAGTTTATAAATCTTTTCAAATGCCTTTTTATAATGAACTTCAGAAAGTAAAAAGAAAAAAATTCTTGATTAAGGGTAGTTGATCAAGCATTTATACTAACTTGCAATTACAATACTGTAATCTAGTTACTCAGTTAAAATTCATTACAATGTATAGCTTTTGTTCTTCTCTTTTTAAGTCATATTGCCAAAATACACTGAATATGAATATGATAGTTTTTAAACATGCACCAAATGTGTTTATAATATAGATAGAACTCAGAAAATTTTCTGCTTGAAAGTAAAGTTTTGCTTAAAACCAATGTTAAATGCAAATATGCATACTGGGAAATAGATGGCATAATTTAATAAGAGAATAAAAACAACACACACACAAACACACACACACACACACACACACACACAGTCATATATATATATATATATATATATATATATATATATATATATATATATATATATATATATATATCCTCGCTTTGCTCCCACTTCTCTCTGTTCTGTCCAAAAGGAGAAGTCACTTCCCCCTAAAATTCAAGTCAAGCTTGACCCCTGATACCTTATAATAATGTCACCTATCAGCTACTACTCGGCATTGTTCCCCCCTTATCCCTATAGGGGCCATAACACTGTTAAGAAAATTTCTGGCAGCATCTCTGAATATTTTTCCATTATGGCAAAGTCCAATTCATCCGATATACTCATGCCTATCATGAATGAAATTATAAATGAAGTTGAGTGAAAAAAACAAACATTAGAGCGTAATTAATAAATATTTTAAATTTTCTCTAACAGTAATATTAGAGATCTGGTAACTGATGCTAATTATAAATAAATAAGAGGCTATAATAAGTTATTGTTTGTGTACTGTCAGATGTGTCATGTGGACTCATTTTTGGTGTGGTGCCAAAACAACTTGTTCACCTGACATACCTGATAGAACACATGTCAAAACAATTTGCCCACCTGACATATCAGACAGTTCACATGCCAAAATAACTTGTCCACTTGACATATGAGACAGGATACATTCATAACAACCTTGCCAACTGACATCATTCAGTACACACACCAAAACAACTTGTCCATCTGACATATCAACTACATTTGCCAAAACAATTTATCCACCCGACTTATCATAAGTACACATGGCAAAAGAACTTGTCCACCAAGCATATCAGACAGTAAACAAATAAAACAATTTGTCTATCTGACATGAGTCATTACATATGTTAAGACAATTTGTCCATCTGACATATCAGTACAGATGCCAAAACAACTTGGCAGTATGCATATAAAACAACTTGTTGGCCAAACATATCAGACAGTATGCATGCAAAACAACTTGTCTACCAAACACATCAGACAGTACACATGCAAACAACTTGTCTACCCGACATATCAGACAGTGCACATACAAAACAGCTTGTCCACCAAACATATTAGACAGTGCACATATAAAACAACTTGTCCACCAAACATATCAGACAGTATGTATACAAAACAATTTGTCTACTGAACATATCAGACAGTATGCATGCAAAACAACTTATCTGCCCAACATATCAGACAGTGCACATGCAAAACAACTTGTCCACTGAACATGTCAGACAGTAAACAAATAAACAACTTGTCTGTTTGACATCAGATATTACACATGTCAAGACAATTTGTCCATCTGATATATCAGTACAGATGCCAAAATATATCAGACACTACACGTATTAAATTTGTTGACCAAACATATCAGACAGTATGTGTACAAAACAACTTGTCAACCAAACATATCAGACAGTACACATTCAAAACAACTTGTCTACCCAACATATCAGACACTGCAAATACAAAACAACTTGTCCACTGAACAATCAGTATGCATACAAAACAACTTGTCCACTGAACATGTCAGACAATATGCATGCAAAACAACTTGTCAGCACAATATATCAGACAGTGCACATACAAAACAACTTGTCCACCCAACATATCAGGCAGTGCACATACAAAACAACTTGTCCACTAAACATATCAGACAGTGCACATACAAAACAACTTGTCCACCCAACATATCAGACAGTACACATACAAAACAATTTGTCCACCAACATATCAGACAGTACACATACAATAACAAATAAATATGAGTCACTGTAACCTTTCTGTCAAGAACAGTTAAGGGAAAAGATAAATTTAATATTTTATGGACAGGTGAATTTTATATGACACAAACTTCTGAAAATGTTTCATTTTATTTGTATTTTAGTAAGTTTTTAAGAAAATAATCAGTAGACTTTACCATTAAAGTCTAATAACAATTAATATTAGTATTAATAATAAATATTTCATATAATGTTTTCAATCAGAGACAAAATTTATGAATTAAGAAAAAGCAATATAATATAAATCTGCATGCATTCCACACTTGATTATTATGACACCTTCATGCTTTTGTAGATTTGGTTTAATGCTGAGAAAAAGCTTGTCCGGAGGGATTATAAACTGGCCCAGGGGACAGATCCAGACCCGTCATCAGAGATCTATGATTTCAGCCTTGGTAACTTTGGTTACTATACATTTTAAACAATAGTCCTGTTACTTTAATGTTTGCTGGTAATTTACAATAAGTATCTGTATTGATTACAGCTAAGTTTTTATTTACAAGTTATTTCCCTATTAACTGCCTCATCCCCTCGGTAACGTCAGAAAGACAATAGTTTTCTCCCACAGACCAAAATCTAGGCCAATATAAATACATGTACATATAATGTATAAACAACAACTATTCATGCATGTGCTACTGGTGACAATGAATATAACGAATTATTTAGAGACACATGTTTGTTGACAATGGAATATAGATCAAATTAGGACAAGCATTTTGTTATATTCATGTTATTTATGTTTTCTAATGGGATGTGACTGATACATGAATACTTGTGAGCAGGTATGGTAAAATATTCTGTTTGCATACATTTTGATTTTTAAGCATTTTTAATCTCCCAATCCTAAAAATTTTATGGACCTTTTTGAGTTTGAAAACTAAATTTGCATCCAGTACTACCCATGGAGCAACTGCAAAAAAATGAAAATAGTTTTAGGTTTAAGCATACCATTGCATACTGTTACCCACATTTATGCTTCTTCTGAAACAAAATTGCATTATTTTTTGTCCATAATTGTTTTCCGACAATCAGTGACCTTCATTCTTATATATACAGTATTTAATATTCCATAATGTATAGGTTTCATAGCTCAGAAAGTGTTTAGTTGTCTGTCATTTATCTGTCATATGGGTGAGAAACGGGTATTACATTCCCAGTGGTAAAGACAGCAGGAAGGATGAGAATGTAAAGATCTCTCTTTAAGTTTTAGAAAGTCATACACAGCATGTATACTAGCATCTGTTGCAGACAAGTCATAGGTTCCACAGAATCTGCAATCTGTCTGACAAACACTCAACATGTGTAGTTTTCTCTGGTTGTCATTCCTAGAGTACATGTCAGACTTGCATATTATGGACAGAAGTCAGTGGGCAGCAATTCTTTGGGCACTACGGGGAAGCTGAACCTTGAGGGACAAAAACATGAGTTTGTACACAAGGGCTTGAAACCACATCATTTACTGGGGAGCCAGATGACAAGCAACAACAGCCTCAGTTACAGTCTCAGATATGAGAATTACACACTGGCTACATGGATCAGTATCCAAGAACCTACTTTGTGAAATCATTTATACAGCTGCTGAACACTTCCTGCAGATGACACAAGTATATACAGGCACTCCCATAGAACAGTTTAACCTGCATAGTGCTGTCAGGCACTTCCTGTGGATGATGTCCAGTTTATATAGGCACTCATGGATCAGTCTAACCCTTATAGTACCTCCAATCACTTCTGGTGTACAATCTCCACCTTGGTGGCACCTTGGAAGTAATAGGATTTCATTCATAACATACTGCAAGTGTAGTGAGCCATTATCCGCAATATTTTTTTTCCAACTACTTCACAGGTAGCTCAAGAGACATCAGCTTCACTACCTTGATCCAAACAAGACGAAACATGGGCCCTCAGGTTCCCATGTTGTTATTAGACCTTAGTGAAATTCCGCCTTGCAGGCTTGGACTGTAGAAGTTTTCCACCCACTTTTATCGGAATTCTGTTATCCTCTTTCCTGTACATCACCTGCCAGGTTTACATTTCCAACATCAGTTGATCATTGTGTTTGGGAGAATCTGTTTTCAATTTCTTCCACAGTTGGACAAGTTACTAACATTTTGGGACTGCTTACATTGTCAGTTACAAGTTCCATGTGTCTATGGATGTTTTTTTTTTAATCACAAATGCCTTCTGTGTTGTCCATTTGGATACCCATGAGTTGATCCATAACATTGTGACAGCGGGATCAACGTTACATCTAATATCTATAGCGATCTTTAATAGGCGGAACACAACTTACCTTCCCCAACCCTGAATCTCTACAGAATGCATGGGAGCATGTTCATAAAATGGTCCATTCATAACACAGAGGCCCAACATAGTATGGCCATGGTTGTAACAACAGCTATTAACTTACAACAGGTGGAACAAGATGCAATCCTCTCTACCTCCTCCCCTTTTAAACAAAGATCATCATAGGCCAAGCTACACTCACAATCTTCATCATCTGATCTTATCTTTAATGATCATGTTGATGGAATTCACAATAAGCCACCAAGGATGCCTTCTTTCTTTTCCTCAGTCTCAGCTACAGTAGATGGATTTGCAAGGCAACCAAAAAAAGGGTCACAGGGATGTCCCTAGAGCATGTGCCACTGTGAAGCAATCCTACTGAATCTCTAACCATCAAAAAGCACAGTTCTCCTGAACTAAGTGTAAAAGTCAAAGGTAGGTCAATTATGTTTGCCAGCATTCCATGAGACTCTTTCTGTCTCAAATGACATACATCCAGTCCCCCCTTATGACAGGCCCCAGTAGTAGAAGGTTCTAATCTTTCATTTCATATGGGGAAGATTTACCATGATGACATGTGGAGCAGAAAAATGGTTCCTGGAAACTTGGTATCATGTTCTGTGAACCTCCTAAGCCCTTGCACAGTTCTGATACAAAGCAGCACTTATGACTTGATCATCAACCTAAGTGCATTCAATTAACTCTATGATGTTCTTGTGTTTTGATGTTGTTCATTGTGGAGACTGCACAATCAATGTGGACTTGCAAGAGGCATGAATTCACATCCCCACTCACATGACTTTGAGAAGTTCTGTGATTCAAATACAACAGACTACAAAGCAGCCAGCTAGTTATATTTTGGAGCAATACATAATTTCATATGTTGCCCTCATTTTTCATTCTCAATCTCCTTGTCAACATGACATTTCTGACCTTGTATCCTTTCAAGACTCAGTCAACTAGGTCTGGAATCAATTCAAGTAAAAACAATGTTTACCCCAGGAAGGAGAATTGAATTCATGCAATGGTAGATTCCCAGTCTATACAGAGCAATGCATCTGCTAGAGAATTCCTTCACCTGCCAAGTTTTGTGTAATGCAGCAGCAGACATCTTAGTCCTTGGTGTCTTTTTTGGGCTCCCATAATAGTGATAATATGGTCCAAATGGAGGCCAGACCTTTAAACATTGGACCAACTTTCACAATCTGCACAATACAAGGTTGCATCTCAGTGACAGGGAAACCACCCTGGTCTTGCCCTGTAATCACAGTCTCTATGGATGTGAATACAGATGACTAGGGGAGCAAATCTCCTACCATTTCAGGATTCCTTGGGAGTTTGGCCCCCTCAGGATCATTATTACATTTCAACATTCTTGAGATGAAAACCATTTTTGAAAGCTTTTCATTGGTGGCTGGAGAACCTACATGGGAATGGAGTTTTCAATCTGTCCAACAATTCCACTGAAGTGATTTATCTCAAACAGCAAAGTGAAACCAAGTACCCAGACCTTTGTATTATTCATTTGAGTTATTCTAACATGCTTTCCTCAACAAGAAATCCACATTTGAGTTTGGCATATCCTAGACTAGCTAATGTATAGGCGGTCTCTCTCCTGCAGGGAACTAATACAAACAGAATGATCTCTTCATCCCTCAGTTTTCACTCATTAGATAGTGAGTGGGTCTGACCCATGATAGATTTATTGGCAACAAGGTGGAATGCAAAAAATTCTAACTATTATTTCACCAGTCCAGGAACGAAAAGACCTGGATAATCAGTGCTCTTTCTATAGATTGGAATGATCAAATACATACACTTTTCCAACACCACAGGTTCTAAAGGTGATACAGGAACCAAAAGAATCTGAGTGTCTCCTCATCCTGATTACTCCACTCAAATGGGAAATCTTGGACCAACCTCATCAATCTCGCAACAGAATCGCCAGGAATTGAGATATTCCCTCACCCCACAACAGCAGGTGTTTAATCGCTACCCAGAGTTACTGAACTTGCACAGCTGGATCTTGTTAAATTTGCCCTTAGGAACAAACAGTTCTAACAACAAATGGTAGAGAATCACTCACTTGAGATGGCCATCCACCTTTGAGGCATGCGAAGGCAATCAAATATAATCTCACTGGTTTGCACAAGAGTACTTGACACCAATGTAGGCATCCATAATTCAATAACTAACTTCCTATGGCTCTTTGGTGAAAAACAGTTAGCACCAATCATAATTAAACCTACCATTCCAAGATCACTGGCACACTTTGTTATCATGTAAGAAAGGATATAAGATGAACCAAAGACCTCTCTTATCTTCTGTTCATCAGAGGTCTTGGAAACGCTTAATCACACATATCTGGATCCAATTTTTTTTCTGGGGCGCAGAAAATCACTTAGGTGGGAGTCATCTGTATGCGTGTAATAGGTGGGTGGCAAAATTCAAAGACTTGCCAGACTTGTTTTAGCCACCTGCTGAGTGGAAAAATGTGTTGATCAGTTAGCTGTGCTCATATTTACAATAACAGAATTCAGTGGCTGAATGAGCCCCTGATGTACATGTTGCCATTATAAGAGTACATCAAAAACGAACATGATGCAATAGCTGGGCAGCAAGTTCAAAGTCTTTGACTGGCTGCTGGGTGGAAAATGTGCTAATATTTACAGTGATTGAATTCAGAGGCAGAAAGACCCAGAGATGCACATGTGGTCATTTATAAGAGTACATCAAATGAACATGATGCACTAGCTGGTGGGACTCCAATTTTTACCCAAATGGGAGTCCTGGACTCCTAGTTTTAAAATCATAGCGAGACCTCTGGTTCATTTTGGAGTTCACCTGGTGAATGACAATTATCATTGCCAAAGTGTATTTGCCATGGGTATTTACTTTTCTGAACAAGACATCATTTGAACTGCTCTCAAGGGTTTAATTAGTTCACCTCTTACATAAGTCCTGCCTTCTCACTGCTCAGGTGATTGTCAGACAAAACCAGCAAATGTATTTCCAATTGGTGGACTAATCTACTTGCAATTCTGACAAGATAAATCAGTATCACTCATGAATCCCTCTGCTTTCATTGCCAAGAACACTAGGCTACTATTCATGAGTAATCAGATATTGGTAAAATTTCCTGTCTATTCTGGACATTTCATTTCAAGGTTATCTACAGGACCCATTGCGAGCTCTGTTATTCAGGAAGACTGAGCCATTGTATCAAGGGAGATCAGGCCTCATTTTACATTACAAAGGGGAAGGATGAAGTATCAACATAGACATTTTCATCCTGAATAAAGTGGGCTATCAGTTCTGCATATAGGACTAAACCCACACCAATGAATTTGCTTCACATATTGGCTTACAAAGTTAGAACAGTTGCCAAAAAAACTACTTATGAGTAAAACTGTTCGTTAACTGTAATTGTCATTGCCATGGGATAGAGATCCGAGTGCACTTTTCTGGTTTTATCAGAGATCTTTCATCATTAAAGGCTCAGTTTGAGTGGGAGGAGCCTTTACCCATGGTGCAAAAAGTTACATTTCCAGGTTATTTGACTGCTTCATAAAGATGTGACTTCATGACTTCCACTGGATTTTCAGGAGGGAAAATTTTCGCTTTCAAAGCTGCTCCCCAACATATGGAGTCAGGTTATCTAGAAGCTGTCTTGCCTACTTTAAGGGACCAGAGATGGTGTCTACGGGGTAAGGGAATGTATCTCCCTCCACCTCTTACTAATTCTCATGAGGTATTATGATTGGGTAACATATTTTGAAGAAAAAACCAATCTTTTACTTAAGCAAAATATGTTTTTTCAATAATACTTCTCCAAGCACAATATGCATACACCCTCCCAGCCTCTCTGCAATTAATCCATACAAGAGCATGCCTTCCTCTCTGGTAGTAACTGATGATTTGACTGGATTTGGTGCCAATCGTGGTATCAAAGGGAAATGACTCTATCTAACTGACACCTTGGTGGGCAGATAACTTTTAGCTCTTTAGCTAAAACGTTTCAAGTTGGGAGGGCTGGATTTGCGAGGTAGTAGTAGTTCTCTTGAGGTATTATAATTGGGAAAGTATTATGGAAGAAACATATTTTACTAGAAACAAAAATTGGTCTCTTTTTACAGGTATCCATTACTCCATAGACCCGTACACTGGAAGCTGTGTAGGTCCTTCTCTGTCCAATATTGGAGACCTATTTGTGGATGACACATTGGGAAAGGATCTCATCAGGATGCAGTCTGCAGAGAGTTATTTCCACATTCAAGGAGCTCAAATACAATATGTTGGGAAGGTCTGTACTCTGACTCAAATACAATATGTTGGGAAGGTCTGTACTCTGACTCAAATACAATATGTTGGGAAGGTCTGTACTCCGACACATTCTGTTATCTCATTTATAAATCGAGTCAAACTGCAAAAACAAACATCCTGATCTGCCATGACATATTGTACCTACAGATCAGGGTCTGTGTTGTTCATTCTACTGATTACTCCTAACAAACTGCACAGGCCCAGATCAGCCTGTGCATTATGCAGCTGCAGATCTGGGTCTGTGCAGTTTGCAGTTGGACTTAACTTATAATCGAGTACATCCAGTACATACCTTTAATCATCTAAAGATCAGCATCTCAAAATCTGATTTTTCAAGCAAATTCAGTTAAGTTTTACTTGACTCTTTCACTGATATTGCAGTTTAGTTAGTGAATTTTTCCTTGATCGCAAAAAAGATTCTGTAAATAAAGCCCAAGCTGATGTAATGAGTAGGAATAAGATTTGTCATTTCTCCCTCAGGGTAAACAGTAGCCTCCATACCATAGTCCCCTGCTCATAATGATTGTGTTCATTTGGTCCCTTCACATTGTTTGCTATTTAAATAAATTTCTTGTCTGTAGAAGCCACCTGCTCCATATGGTCAGTTATATATATATTTATTCTTTTAACTAACAAAGCTCTCTGGTTGAACTGCAGTTTTCATAACTAGTTCTATTTACACTGTATTTCAGCTGACAATACCACCTGCATTTCACTGTAATTCAGCTGGCAATACCACTAACATTATACTGTATTTCAGCTGGCAATACCACTTGCTTTACACTGTAATTCAGCTGGCAATACCACTTGCTTTGCACTGTAATTCAGCTGGCAATACCACTAACATTACACTGTAATTCAGCTGGCAATACCACTTGCTTTGTACTGTAATTCAACTGGCAATTTGCCACTTGCATTTCACTGTAATTCAGCTGGCAATACCACTAACATTACACTGTATTTCAGCTGGCAATACCACTTGCTTTGCACTGTAATTCAGCTGGCAATACCACTAACATTACACTGTAATTCAGCTGGCAATACCACTTGCTTTGTACTGTAATTCAACTGGCAATTTGCCACTTGCATTTCACTGTAATTCAGCTGGCAATACCACTAACATTACACTGTAATTCAGCTGGCAATACCACTTGCTTTACACTGTAATTCAGCTGGTAATGCCACTTGCATTTCACTGTAATTCAGCTGGCAATACCACTAACATTACACTGTATTTCAGCTGGCAATACCACTTGCTTTACACTGTATTTCAGCTGGCAATACCACTTGCTTTACACTGTAATTCAGCTGGTAATGCCACTTGCATTTCACTGTAATTCAGCTGGCAATGCCACTTGCATTTCACTGTAATTCAGCTGATAATACCATTTGCTCTACACTGTAATTCAGCTGCTTTGATGTTTGCATTGCACAAAGATTTTTAAAGTTTAATTATTAGAGGATGAGCAACTGGGTTTAAAAAGTAAATTCAGATTGTTAAAAGAGGTCAAATGATACAACATATTAAAAAAGATGTCAAATAAAACCATATATTAAAAAAGAGACCAAATCTTTGCAAGACCCTCAGAGTGTCATTCAGTTAGATATAAATGACCCTGTACATGGATTTAAAAAAAATAATATGATAAGGGTTTGCATATAGTGTAAACCAAAATTAGTGATATAAGTTTGTTCTTGTTTTGTTGAGAAGTTGCTGTTTTTATAGTAGAAGTAATAGTTGTTGTTATGTTCTTTGGTTTTAAAAAAAACTGGCCTTTTAAAACAAGTCCTACTTATGAGGCAGCAGATCTGCAGTCAACAAAGGTATTTGCTGATTCGTCTAACATAATATAAACTTTGGATGCATTATAATGATTTTGTGTTTTACCTACAGGTGTTATTGGAAAAAGGGCTCTATAAATGTATCATATTTTTTATTAGTCTCTCAGATTCAAATTTTGTTCTGTTCTGATTAGTAGGAATATTGTGAAGCATATCTAACCAGGTAGACCTAAGTCAATAAAACAGAATATTTAACACTATTATAAACTATAGGTAGACCTAAGTCAATAAACTAGAATATTTAACACTATTATAAACTATAAATAGACCTAAGTCAATAAACTAGAATATTTAAACTATTATAAACAATAAGTAGACCTAAGTCAATAAACTAGAATATTTAACACTATTATAAACTATAGGTAGACCTAAGTCAATAAACTAGAATATTTAAACTATTATAAACTATAAGTAGACCTAAGTCAATAAACTAGAATATTTAAACTATTATAAACTATAGGTAGACCTAAGTCAATAAACTAGAATATTTAACACTATTATAAACAATAAGTAGACCTAAGTCAATAAACTAGAATATTTAAACTATTATAAACTATAAGTAGACCTAAGTCAATAAACTAGAATATTTAAACTATTATAAACTATAAGTAGACCTAAGTCAATAAACTAGAATATTTAACACTATTATAAACTATAAATAGACCTAAGTCAATAAACTAGAATATTTAAACTATTATAAACTATAAGTTGACCTAAGTCAATAAACTAGAATATTTAACACTATTATAAACTATAGGTAGACCTAAGTCAATAAACTAGAATATTTAACACTATTATAAACAATAAGTAGACCTAAGTCAATAAACTAGAATATTTAACACTATTATAAACAATAAGTAGACCTAAGTCAATAAACTAGAATATTTAACACTATTATTAACAATAAGTAGACCTAAGTCAATAAACTAGAATATTTAACACTATTATAAACTATAGGTAGACCTAAGTCAATAAACTAGAATATTTAACACTATTATTAACAATAAATAGACCTAAGTCAATAAACTAGAATATTTAAACTATTATAAACTATAGGTAGACCTAAGTCAATAAACTAGAATATTTAACACTATTATAAACTATAAGTAGACCTAAGTCAAAACACTCAAATATTTAACACTATTATAAACTATAGGTAGACCTAAGTCAATAAACTAGAATATTTAAACTATTATAAACTATAGGTAGACCTAAGTCAATAAACTAGAATATTTAACACTATTATAAACTATAGGTAGACCTAAGTCAATAAACTAGAATATTTAACACTATTATAAACTATAGTTAGACCTAAGTCAATAAACTAGAATATTTAAACTATTATAAACAATAAGTAGACCTAAGTCAATAAACTAGAATATTTAACACTATTATAAACTATAGGTAGACCTAAGTCAATAAACTAGAATATTTAAACTATTATAAACTATAGGTAGACCTAAGTCAATAAACTAGAATATATAACACTATTATAAACTACCAGTACATTACATTTTAAAAACAACCATGAAACGGAATATTACAAAAGATTGTTTGCTTCATTAGAAGTAAAGTTGTCAAAAATGTAATATGACAGTTCATACAAGAGATAACCCCATGCATCCTTTGGCCTATGAATCTCTGGCCCATTGTTACATCTAGGTGATTAAAAGCATAAAATGTGTGTATCTGTCCTCAGCCAACTTGCATTGTCAAGTATCCTGATAGCTAGTAAAATGTATTATCTGTCCTTACCAATATGTATTGTCAAGTATCCAGAGAACTAGTAAAAATGTATCTAACCTTACCAGTGTGTATTGTCAAGTATCCAGATATGTAGTAAAATTGTATGTAGCTGTCCTTTCCAGTGTATCTAAATAGCTAGTAAAAATATGTATCTGTCCTTACCAGTGTGTATGGTCAAGTATCTAGATAGCTAGTTGAATGTGTGTATCTGTCCTTATCAACATATATTGTCAAGTATCCAGATACATGTAGCTAGTTAAAATGTATGTATTTACCAGTATATATTGTCAAGTATCCAAATAGCTAATAAAAAAAATGTGTGTCTGTCCTTACCAGTATGTATTGTCAAGTATCCAAATAGCTAACAAAAATGTGTGTCTGTTCTTACCAGTATGTATTGTCAAGTATCGAAAATAGCTAGTAAAAATGTGTGTATCTGTCCTTACAGGTATGTATGGTCAGGTATCCAGATAGCTAGTAAAAATGTATCTGGCCTTACCAGTGTGTATTGTCAAGTATCCAGATATCTAGTAAGCATGTGTTTATCTGTCCTTACCAGTATATCCAAATAGATAGTAAAAATGTTTCTATCTGTCTTTACCAGTATGTATTGTCAAGTATCCAGATAGCTAGTAAAATGTGTCTGTCCCTACCAGTATATTGAGATAGCTTGTAAAAAGAATGTTCTTATTAAAGAAGGAATACATATCCATTGCTTTGAAAATAGAGGAGTTGTCTGCTCACTTCTCAGCTCTTCAACAATTTGCCCACACATTGAAGAATCTGAACACTTATCATGCCTAAAATGGACATAACAAATAATGTCAAGCTTTTGTATGATCAAGATGATTTATAGTAAAATGGACATAACAAATAATGTCAAGCTTTTGTATGATCAAGATGATTTATAGTAAAATGGACATAACAAATAATGTCAAGCTTTTGTATGATCAAGATGATTTATAGTAAAATGGACATAACAAATAATGTCAAGCTTTTGTATGATCAAGATGATTTATAGTAAGGAAAAAAGTTAAACTGATATTTCTGATGAAGTAAAATACATTACATATATGAATGGAATGAAGGAAAAATACTGCAGCTAAATTTTCAAACTTATTCTGGGATATTTCAAAGTAAAAAATTCTGCATCTACCAACAAAAATTGGGGTCATCAGGCAGCCCTAATTAATATAGCAGAAAAAAGTATCCCAGTATGACGGAGTTCATAAAGTTTTCATTGTGGCTTGGCAGGGAGTGGTGGTGGTGGTGGTGGTAGGGTCAATAAATACCAAATTAGACAAAGAAAGATTGATTGGTTTGATACGTTTATTAACATTGATGAATATTGAAATCTGAATATATTCAATAAATATTCCAGTAATAATATTTGTTTTGGGGTTTTTTTTCAGCTCTATAATTTATTATATAATATCAATTTCTAAAGAAAGACACTATATCACTGAGTAGCAGGAATAAAATGGTGCTAATATACATTTTATAAGATGCCTCAGAATAAAAGCAGTATTTACTTGTTTGTTGCAGCGCTGGACTCGTGGTGTGGTGTGTGATGTATGGTCTGGAATTTACTTGGATCCAGATGCGGGCAGAAATGTCACAGCCGAATGGTACTTCACAGAGGTGTGGAAAGAAACATTGATAGTTTATACTTAATTTGTGTCAACCTGTGCCACATTCTAGAAGTGATAGCCATGTAGTTTCTGGAAAAACCCTCAGACCACAAGTAGCAAAAAAGGCTGACAGCCTTCAAAACATCCATTGTTTCAAGTAAATCAACAGTTGATTGGTGAATATAATTTTAGTGAGGCAGGAAATGTTTGCCTATACAGTACAACTTTGCTAAAACTTTAATTCTGCATCACATAATCCAGGATTCATATGCTTTAAAGAAAATGAAAAAATTGGAAATAAGAATTGGTTTGTTCCTGATCTAGAAAAGCTCTGTTTTTCTTTTTTTTAATGAGTCATAGTCATGGAAAAGCAAGGATTTTTAAGGAGCCACTTTGAATTGATCTGTTGCAGACAAAATTTTAATATTGTAATTTAACTAATTGCAAATTTAGTTAGTTAAGTCCTATACATTTTGGAAACTGCACAGAAGTACCTCTAAGACACCATGTCAAGTCAATTAAGTCCCATACATTTTGGAAACTGCACAGAAGTACCTCTCAGACACCATGTCAAGTCAATTAAGTCTCATACATTTTGGAAACTGCACAGAAGTACCTCTCAGACACCATGTCAAGTCAATTAAGTCTCATACATTTTGGAAACTGCACAGAAGTACCTCTAAGACACCATGTCAAGTAGAAGTACCTCTAAGACACCATGTCAAGTCAATTAAGTCCCATACATTTTGGAAACTGCACAGAAGTACCTCTAAGACACCATGTCAAGTCAATTAAGTCCCATACATTTTGGAAACTGCACAGAAGTACCTCTAAGACACCATGTCAAGTAGAAGTACCTCTAAGACACCATGTCAAGTCAATTAAGTCCCATACATTTTGGAAACTGCACAGAAGTACCTCTAAGACACCATGTCAAGTAGAAGTACCTCTAAGACACCATGTCAAGTCAATTAAGTCCCATACATTTTGGAAACTGCACAGAAGTACCTCTAAGACACCATGTCAAGTCAATTAAGTCCCATACATTTTGGAAACTACACAAAAGTACCTGTAAGAAACCATGTCCAGGCAACTAAGTCCCATACATAAAGATAAAGTACATTATATTATTATAATTATTAGTTGTTCAGAGTACCTTTTTATTACATTTGTACAAGTATACAAGTATAAAATGTTCATAATAACACTTTATTACATAATATAATTTGGCCATATGACATAAAATGATGACTTCCTGTATTTTGGCCATATGACATTAAATGATGACATCCTGTATTTTGGCCACATGACATCAATTGATGACATCCTGTATTTTGGCAACATGACTTTCAGCGGTGACATCATTGTATTTTGGGTTCATACAATACTGAACTTTAATAAAGCAAACAGTCAGACTTTAAGAAAAAATCTTTTATAACATGATTCTGAATTAAACTATTTCACTTGAAATAAAGTATCAGTATTCAATCTTATTGTTAGAATTTGTATGTGTGTGCTAAAGTGTATAATAAAAATAATAATAATTTTTAGAGGAAGACAATTTGTCAGATATTATTTTGGCATCACAAAGAATTCCACTAAATTATTAATTTATCTACATAATTTTTTTTTTATTCATATAAACATTTTTGGCTGAATAATTGCATGCAGAATTAACAGAGTGTGCTACTATCACTGTCTCTTCATTATGCCTAACACATGAAATATATGGCCTGTTTATGAAGTGCCAGATTTTCATTATGCCTAACATGTGAAATATATGGCCTGTTCATGAAGTGCCAGATTTTCATTATGCCTAACATGTGAAATATATGGCCTGTTTATGAAGTGCCAGATTTTCATTATGCCTAACATGTGAAATATATGGCCTGTTTACAGAGTGCCAGATTGTCAATATGCCTAAAATATGAAATATATGGCCTGTTTTCAGGGTGACAGATTGTCAATATGCCTAAAATATGAAATATATGGCCTGTTCACAAAGAGCCAGATTGTCAATATGCCTAAAATATGAAATATATGGCCTGTTCACAAAGTGCCAGATTGTCAATATGCCTAAAATATGAAATATATGGCCTGTTCACAAAGTGCCAGATTGTCAATATGCCTAAAATATGAAATATATGGCCTGTTCACAAAGTGCCAGATTGTCAATATGCCTAAAATATGAAATATATGGCCTGTTCACAAAGTGCCAGATTGTCAATATGCCTAAAATATGAAATATATGGCCTGTTCACAAAGTGCCAGATTGTCAATATGCCTAAAATATGAAATATATGGCCTGTTCACAAAGTGCCAGATTGTCAATATGCCTAAAATATGAAATATATGGCCTGTTTACAGAGTGCCAGATTCTCAATATGCCTAAAATATGAAATATATGGCCTGTTCACAAAGTGCCAGATTGTCAATATGCCTAAAATATGAAATATATGGCCTGTTTATGAAGTGCCAGATTTTCAATATGCCTAACATGTGAAATATATGGCCTGTTTACAAAGTGCCAGATTTTCATTATGCCTAACATGTGAAATATATGGCCTGTTTACAGAGTGCCAGATTTTCATTATGCCTAACATGTGAAATATATGGCCTGTTTACAAAGTGCCAGATTTTCATTATGCCTAATATGTGAAATATTATGGCCTGTTTACAAAGTGCCAGATTTTCAATATGCCTAAGATATGAAATATGGCCTGTTTACAAAATGCCATATCTCCAGTATTTCTAAAATATGAAATAAGACCTATTCATATAATTCCATATGTACAGTATGCCTAGAAAATGAAATATGGCCTGTTTACACAATGCCAGAGACCTTATTACCTAAAGAGCTTTTTTGATGTTCATTTTATGCAGGCAAGAACAAAATTCAATAAATGTACATGCACTTTAAATTCTTCAATGTCTTTAATTTTATATATATATATATATATATGTGTGTGTGTGTGTGTGTGTGTGTGTGTGTGTGTGTTTTCTAGCATCATTTACAAGGTCCCCGCACTTTGAGACAAACATTTCTAGGCATTCTCCAGGTGTTTCTTTGATGACACTATTTCTTGTAAGGTTCACTTGTGGCCCTAAATGAACAGAATCAAAAACATTTTGGCATCTGGTTTGACTCTCATAACATGCAAGTGTCAACCCGAATTAGACATCTCATTGTGCAGTAAAATACAGGTTGTATCATTAATAACAAGTAACACTATAACAAAACAAATATAACTCAAATATATACATTATTTGAATTGTACAGGATAAATATGCTATCTTGTACAGGATAAATATGTCACCTTCTACACGATAAACAAGTTATTTAGCACAGGATAAATGTATTACTTGTACAAGATAAATATGTTACCTTGTACAGGATAAATATGTTACCTTGTACATGACAAATGTTACCTTGTACAGGATAAATGTGTTACCTTGTACAGGGTAAATATGTTACCTTGCACATGATAAATGTGTTACCTTGTACATGATAAATGATACTGTGTACATGATAAATGTTACCTTGTATCGATAAAAACGTTACCTTGTACATGATACATATGTTATCTTGTACAGGATAAGCATGTTATCTTATACAGGATAATTATGTTAGATTTGTACAGGATAAATATGCTATCTTGTACAGGACATAATATCTTGTACAGAATAGATATGTTACTTTGTACAGGATAAATATGATATCTTTGCACAGGATAAATAAGATATTGTGTCCACGATAAATGTTACCTTGTACAGGATAAATATCTTGTACAGAATAAATATGTTACTTTGTACAGGATAAATATGATATCTTGTACAGGATAAATAAGATATTGTGTACAGGATAAATATCTTGTAAGGATAAATGTTACCTTGTACAGGATAAATATGTTCTATGGATTAACTTGTTATCTTGTACAGGATAAATATGTTACCTTGTACAGGATAAATATCTACTATACAGAATAAATATGTGACCTTGTACAGGATAGATATGTTGTAATACTCTGCTTAACTGCATACTGTCTGGGATAAACAAAATAAGAAAAATTACACTGCTTTAGACCAAATTAGCACAAGAAAATAACTCTACATTACTTAGGCCAAATTAGCACTTGAAAATAACTGTACACTACTTCAGGCCAAATTAGCACATAAAAATAACTCTACATTACTTTAGTTCAAGTTTTAGCACATGAAAGTAACTACACTACTTTAAGCCAAATTAGCACAGGAAAATAACTGTACACTACTTTACGCCAAATTAGCACAGAAAAACCTGCTCAGAAATATCTGTACTTCTGGAATTTCATTAAGATGGACAATCTTATGAGACTGTTGATATCAAATGGTCAGAAGCAAAGTATAGCATGTCAAGGATGGGGAAACAAATGACAAGGGACATCACCACCAGTTTACATCAAAAAGTACTTCTATATTTAATAACAGAAAACATTTTAAATCTTATAAATGGGAAGCAATAACAATTCTTGAAAAAATTTGTATGAGGCCTGGACAGATTTTTAGGATATATATATATATTAGTTACCACTAACGACATAAGCTTCATCCTTTTTTGTATGTATGTATTGATTTTTACAAAAGTATTTCTTTCTTCCCAAGACAAAAATTGTCTTGTTGTTACTTGTACCATACCTTATAGTGGATTGGGATGTCTTATTAACACTCATACTATATATTATAGTAGATTACAATGTCTTGTTGACACTCATACTAAATGTTATAGTTTGTTAAAATGTCTTGATGACACTTATACCATATTTTATAGTGGGTTACAATTTCATATTGACACTCGTACTATCTCATAGTGGATTACAATGTCTTGTTGACACTAATGCTATATCTTACAGTGGATTACATTGTCTTGTTGACACTCATACTAAATCATATATTGGATTACAATGTCTTGATGACACTCATGCCATATTTTATAGTGGGTTACAATGTCATGTTGACACTCATACTGTATTTAATAGTGGATTACTATGCCTTGTTGACACTCATACTATATCTTATGGTGGATCATAATGTCTTATTGATACTCATACTACATTTTATAGTGGATTACTATGTCTTGTTGACACCTATACTATATCTTATAGTGGATCATAATGTCTTGTTGACGCTCATACTAAATTTCATACTGGATTACAATCTTTTTGACACTCGTACTATATATTATAGTGGATTACATTGTCTTATTGACACTCATACTAAATCTTATAGTGGATTACAGTGTCTTGCTGAGACTCATACTTCATCTTAAAGTGGATTAAATTGTCTTGTTGACACTCAAACTAAATTTTTTAGTGGTTTATAATGGCTTTTTGACACTCATACCATAATTTATACTGGATTACAAAGTCTTGTTGACACTCATACCATATCTTATGGTGGATTACAATGTCTTGTTGACACTCTTACCATATTTTATAGTGGATTACAATGTCTTTTTGACACTCATGCTATATTTCATATTGGATTACAATGTCTTAATGACACTTATACTATTTCTTATAGTTTATTACAATGTCTTGTTGACACTCATACCAGTGATCTTACTAATTGTGTCATATTGGAAAAAATACATTAACCAAAATACAATTTTCTTTGTGTACCTGATATGAGGAGTCTATGATCTTCAGCCAGTGCAAATTTGCTTATTCAGCTATAAATTTATGGCACTTAGTGACAGGTACTTTTTCTCATTACTTTTTTACATAATGACTCTTACATGGGGATTCATATACAAGAAAATGCATAACAGCCTGTTGAATTTGTTGTGATTTTGGATTTCTTAAACCCTTAGCTATGTAAATATTGGGGGAAAAAAATAACAAGTTAAATACCCCAACATTTCACCAGTAATAATCTTTAAATATAGGACAATATGGTACCAAGGGTGCAACACAAAAGACAAGGGATGTAGTGTCATGAAAAATGCATCATGTACATCGATGATGTAGTCTCAAAAACCTGTTATGCCAACCCAAATATTACATTTACATAGACATACAGTGTTACATGCCTAAGCTTAGACCTCCATAATGCAGACATCTGTTTGTAATGAACACTCTTAGTGATCCCAGTGAAAATACTTTAAATTTCCCTTATAATGCAAACTGTTTTATCAACCAAGCTGTGTGTAACAGGCAGCATGATCTAACAATACACAATACACAAATTTGCCTCCCTTGCAGCTCACTATATATGCTATTGAATGTACACAGATTTTTGAAGCCCACGTTACTGGATAATTAACTACTCACTACTCAATAACCATTTTCCAGTAGGTCTCATTATATAAGAAATTCAGTTGACACTAGACAATGACCATTTTCCAGTAGGTCTCATTATATTAGAAGTTCAGTTAACACTAGACAATGACCATTTTCCAGTAGCTCTCATTATATAAGAAGTTCAGTTAACACTAGACAATGACTATTTTCCAGTAGCTCTCATGATATAAGACATTCAGTTAACACTAGACAATGACTATTTTCCAGTAGGTCTCATTAAATAAGAAGTTCAGTTAGCATTGATTTCATAATTGACATCTTGCTTCAATCAGATCAGAAAGAATACAATTATCGTAATGGCCACTATACTGATAAACCAAATGACAGCTCTAAATATCTTGTAAACTAAATGGTTCTTTAGTGAGTATGGTTAATTTTGTGCTGACCTTTGACCCTTAGATAAGGCTGATTGCATTTTAATTAATTTTTTGTCATTTAAATTTCAAAATTATTTCTTGATGACCAGGATTAAAAATCCTAATGCATTTTAGTTCATTAACATTTTCAAGACAATTCTTGGCTAATTTGTAACTTACTGTGCATTTCATTCTTTAGTTTTAATGCTCCTGGATTCTGACATTTTCAATGCTGGATTTTCATTCTTATTCAATGTAATTGTTCAGTAAATTTTATCAGAAGGAATTTTGATATCCCAAAGAACGTCAACTTTTGGCATTTTATGCAACACTCAAAGTTTTAGCTGTTTGAGCTGTAAAGCAGATTGAGGATACCGGTTGGTAATATAAAGGGCACCTGTCTGTAAAGAACAGTTTTGTCATTTCCTTTAATTGTCCTTTATATACAGGTTTGACTGTATTTAAAATTGATGGGAAAATTAGAGATGTTATTGCATAAAGCAAACTTGTATCACTCAGGCTGCATGCGAAAGATTTGTTTGACCCTGGGCAAATGTTTTCAATTATTTGATTTTCCACTCTATTTCAGAATGGCTGGACAGAGGCTGTTGACCTGGTATTACAGCCAGGATCTCTTTTCAGGATGGATCTGTGGCTGGTGACTCATTTTCATTCATCAAATATAACTATGAATTTTGATACCCCTAGATATATATATATATATATATATATATATATATATATATATATATATATATATATATATATATATATATATATATACAGTCATCAGAGTGGCTTCTTTTTATAGACTTTCTGCTAGTAAAGCACAGATAAAAAAAAATGTATTATTTTTTTTTATGGCATTGTCTTTGGCACTTGCATCAGCAACATTATACAAGTGTAAAACCTATTAAAACCTAAATCTCAAACCAAATAAGGAATTATTAAAAAAAAAGTTTCCAATACTCTGGAACTTTGTTCTGTAATAGTATTCCAGTTGAGATTAAAAATGCCCACTCTGTTTCCTTCTGCCAAACTTAATATATCCAGTGGCTTCAGAGATGCAGCTAAAATCCTTTCTTACCCTCTTTAAAGAAAGTCATTATTATTATTTATTATTATTATTATTACTATGCATACTGCCATGAAACATAGTTAAGTGCATTCATTCTGAGAATCAGTGATTGCTTCTTCCAAAAAAGGTCAGAATAATTTTTGTTTTCACATGCCATTAAATATTATTAGTTATTGCATTTACCTCCATTACTTAGATTGTATTATTAAGATGTTCTCTTTTTTGCATGTATCTCCACTTCTTGGATCAGATTATAAAGATGTTCTCATTTTTGCATTTATCTCCATTTTTCAGATCAGATTATAAATATGATCTATTGTTTGTATGCATCTTCAATTCTTGGATCAGATTATAAAGATGTTTTCATTTTTGCATTTATCTCCATTTCTCAGATTAGATTATAAAGATGTTCTCATTTTTGCATTTATCTCCATTTCTCAGATCAGATTATAAAGATGTTCTCTTTTTTTAGGGAGGCTCTACCAATGCTCAAATCAGCAATGTA
The DNA here is from genome assembly GCA_016617855.1 of Megalonaias nervosa. Taxonomy (NCBI): domain Eukaryota; kingdom Metazoa; phylum Mollusca; class Bivalvia; order Unionida; family Unionidae; genus Megalonaias; species Megalonaias nervosa. Next base: position 24,532 of record JAECUM010008130.1, on the reverse strand, counting down.
CTGCAGTTTAACTCGTATTCACCACCTCAGTCCATCTTTAACATTGCTCCCTGCTATCAGTCGCAAAACAAAACGCGGGTTTTATTCCATTTTGTTGGTAAAGTATCATATTTTTTAAAAATTTTGTATCCTTTCCATTGAAAATTCTCAATTATTTTTAAAGTTATGCTTTTGATTTAATCCATATACAGTGTGACCCCAATCTAACACAGTGGTTGGGGTCCATAGAACCTAACCTTGTTATAGACTGAACCATCTTATGGCCAACCAAATCAGTTAGCTGAAGAAAATGATGCATGTACCAATAAGAAATGGCTGGGGGGTTGGCATTGTGATAAAAGCTGTTGCAAAATTATGTGCTTTTGATTAAATGAATACAAAACTAGTCTGAATTACACTTGTATATTGACAACTTACATTTGTGTAGTACAGTCCATAATACATTAATTAATGTACATGTATATGAAAAATCCATGAATTAAAGTACAGATCACAGCTTGTAAAAATTCATGTATCAATCACATCCCAGTAGTATTATAGTGATGAGAAGCTATGTATATATCAAGATAACAGTATTATAGAAGTTGGAATCAGTATAGAAATAACAATTTTAGAGATAGAAAACTACAATATTATAGTAATGGGCAGTTATGTATGTATAGAGATAACAATATTATAGTGATGTCTGAGAATGAGAAACTGTTATTTCACAATATTGCTGAATTTACTAAATATTGCCGTAATTAATAGATGCTAAAATTCATCAATTGGTAGTCTTTGATGTAAAAGAAAACAAAAGATTTTTTATTGCTTTCAAAAATTAATTTGTTTAAATTAATTTCATTAATTAATTTGCTTAAAACTATTTAAAAGATAAATGATTTGACTGATTTCAGTATATGGCAATAAAACTGACCTTGATCAGGTCAGCCAAGAGTTTCTCATGGAGAAACTTCATACTGAGTTAATCAAAACAGCTTTCCTTCACCCACTGAGACTCACAGAAACTTTGGTAAGACATGTTTCTTTGTCTGCCTGTCTATCACTGGATATTTTATTCTGTTTCTATTTATTCATTTATCTTTTTTATATTTATTTCTGTTTCCCTGTCAAACTTGCAGATCTGATAAAAAGATGGTTTTTGTTAGCGTGTTAAGGGTTAGTATTGGTTTCATGTGTATCTATTATTTGTTAATAAATTTTTCCCTCCACTCAAAACAGACTTTCTTTTGAAGGTCATGTGTATATGATCCTTAAGTGTAGCTCAAGTGTATATGATCCTTAAGTGTAGCTCAAGTGTATATGATCCTTAAGTTTAGGTCAACTCTATATATGATCCTTAAATTTAGGTCAAGTATATATGATCTTTAAGTTTAGGTCAAGTGTATATAATCTTTAAGTTTAGGTCAACTCTATATATGATCCTTAAATTTAGGTCAAGTATATATGATCTTTAAGTTTAGGTCAAGTGTATATGATCCTTAAGTTTAGGTCAACTCTATATATGATCCTTAAATTTAGGTCAAGTGTATATGATCCTTAAGTGTAGGTCAAGTGTATATGATCCTTAAGTGTAGGTCAAGTGTATATGATCCTTAAGTTTAGGTCAAGTGTATATGATCCTTAAGTTTAGGTCAAGTGTATATGATCCTTAAGTGTAGCTCAAGTGTATATGATCCTTAAGTTTAGGTCAAGTGTATATGATCCTTAAGTTTAGGTCAACTCTATATATGATCCTTAAATTTAGGTCAAGTGTATATGATCCTTAAGTTTAGGTCAAGTGTATATGATCCTTAAGTGTAGCTCAAGTGTATATGATCCTTAAGTGTAGGTCAAGTGTATATGATCCTTAAGTTTAGGTCAACTCTATATATGATCCTTAAATTTAGGTCAAGTATATATGATCTTTAAGTTTAGGTCAAGTGTATATGATCCTTAAGTTTAGGTCAAGTATATATGAAACTTAAGTTTGGGTCAAGTGTATATTTTCCTTAGGGTTAGGTCAACTGTATATGATCCTTAAGTTTAGGTCAAGTGTATATGATCCTTAAGTTTAGGTCAAGTGTATATGATCCTTAAATTTAGGTCAACTCTATATATGATCCTTAAATTTAGGTCAAGTGTATATGATCCTTAAGTGTAGGTCAAGTGTATATGATCCTTCAGCTTAGGTCAACTCTATATATGATCCTTAAATTTAGGTCAAGTGTATATGATCCTTAAGTTTAGGTCAAGTATATATGAAACTTAAGTTAGGTCAAGTGTATATTTTCTTTAGGTTTAGGTCAAGTGTATATGATCCTTAAGTTTAGGTCAAGTATATATGAAACTTAAGTTAGGTCAAGTGTATATTTTCTTTAGGTTTAGGTCAACTGTATATGATCCTTAAGTTTAGCTGAAGTGTATATGATCCTTAAGTTTAGGTCAAGTGTATATGATCCTTAAGTTTAGGTCAACTCAATATATGATCCTTAAATTTAGGTCAAGTATATATGATCTTTAAGTTTAGGTCAAGTGTATATGATCCTTAAGTTTAGGTCAAGTATATATGAAACTTAAGTTTGGGTCAAGTGTATATTTTCCTTAGGGTTAGGTCAACTGTATATGATCCTTAAGTTTAGGTCAAGTGTATATGATCCTTAAGTGTAGGTCAAGTGTATATGATCCTTCAGTTTAGGTCAACTCTATATATGATCCTTAAATTTAGGTCAAGTGTATATTTTCCTTAGGGTTAGGTCAAGTGTATATGATCCTTAAGTTTAGGTCAAGTATATATGAAACTTAAGTTTAGGTCAAGTGTATATTTTCCTTAGGTTTAGGTCAAGTGTACATGATCCTTAGATTTAGTTCAAGTTTATATGATCCTTAAGTTTAGGTCAAGTTATATGATCCTTAGATTCAGGACAAGTATATATGATTCTTAAATTTAGGTCAACTGTGTATGATCCTTAAGTTTAGGTTAAGTGTATATGATCCTTAGGTTTAGGTCCAGTGTATATACTTAAGTTAGGTCAAGTGTATATGATCCTTAAGTGTAGGTCAACTGTATATGATACTTAAGTTTAGGTCAAGTGTATATGATAATTAAGTTTAGGTCAAGTGTATATGTACTTAAGACACATATAGATTTTTTAAGACCTATCTTATCACTCTGATCTTGAGTATCATAATGATTGCAATATCCACCTTGTTTCTCATGATCTCTTTCTTTACCATATATAGGCACATATAAGTTGAATCCATCTAGAAACTGCATAGACCCTTATCTGCCATTACACAGTGCACTGGCATATCTATGTCTGTGCAGTTTATTAGGTGTATTCAGTGGAACAAACAGCAAAGGTCTTGATCTGCCAGCACATTATGCAACAGCATATTAGGGTCTATGTTGTTTGCAGTTGGACTAGACTTATAAACAAGTATATACGGTGTGATATTTGTAATGTATGTGTTTATGGTTTATGTACAGGTGCAGATAGTAGGACAGAATGATGTGTATTTTGCTGCCACCTTGCTTGACCAGTCACCTCTTGTCAATTCTAAAATGTATTATCCCACCGGAGAACAACACTCCCTTAATCTAGCATTTGACTTTCTTAAGGCAACAATGGAAGGAGATTGGACAGTGACTGTGGTTAATACCCTGAATGAGGTATGCCCATCATAGATAGATACACTTATGAATGCCCTGAATGAGGTATGCCCATCATAGATAGACACACTTATGAATGCCCTAAATGAGGTATGCCCATCATAGATAGACACACTTATGAATACCCTGAATGAGGTATGCCCATCATAGACAGACACACTTATGAATGCCCTGAATGAGGTATGCCCATCATAGATAGACACACTTACGAATGCCCTGAATGAGGTATGCCCATCATAGATAGACACACTTATGAATGCCCTGAATGAGGTATGCCCATCATTGACAGACACACTTATGAATGCCCTGAATGAGGTATGCCCATCATAGATAGACACACTTATGAATGCCCTGAATGAGGTATGCCCATCATAGATAGACACACCTCTGAATACCCAGAATGAGGTATGCTCATCATAGACAGACACACTTACGAATACCCTGAATGAGGTATGCCAATCATAGATAGACACACTTATGAATACCCTGAATGAGGTATGCCATCATAGATTGATACACTTATGAATGCCCTGAATGAAATGTGCCCATCGTAGACACATTTGTGAATGCCCTGAATGAAGCATGCCCATTATAGATAGACACATGAATACCCTGATAGAGGTATGCCCATCATCGATAGAATCACCTATGAATATCCAGAATGAGGTATGCCCATCATAGATAGACACATCTATGAATGCCCTGAATGAAGTATGCCCATCATAGACAGACACACTTATGAATGCCCTGAATGAGGTATGCCCATCATAGACACATGAATACCTTGAAAGAGGTATACCCGTCATAGATAGACACACTTATGAATGCCCTGAATGAGGTATGCCCATCATAGATAGACACACTTATGAATGCCCTGAATGAGGTATGCCCATCATAGATAGACACACTTATGAATGCCCTGAATGAGGTATGCCCATCATTGACAGACACACTTATGAATGCCCTGAATGAGGTATGCCCATCATAGATAGACACACTTATGAATGCCCTGAATGAGGTATGCCCATCATAGATAGACACACATATGAATGCCCAGAATGAGGTAAGCCCATCATAGATAGACACATTTATGAACACCCTGAATGAGGTATGCCCATCATAGATAAACACGTATGAATACCCTGAATGAGATATGTATATCATGGATAGATTTACCTATGGATGCAAAGTTTCTGTAATTAAAAAAGAGAATAACTATTGTCTTCACTAAAAAAAAAATTTACCAAGAAAATAAGATAAAATATTCTTAACACTTCTGCTGATGCATAAGTAAAAATTACTGTTTATTTTATTCTCCTCGGACATGTGTGAGACTTCCCGTGTAAAGTCACTATAATCTTCATTTCATTTCAAACTACTTTTATTGTTTTTGGTATTTTATTTATTCCAAATGAATCCTAATTTTGTATGGAAAATAATAGTAAATCTATGTTAAGTTTCAGTGAATGTTGATCTGCACTTCACATCAGTTCCAAAATGTTCACTTTAATCTGTATTATATTGTAGTAAATTAATTTTCTAATATTTTGCAATTTATTCAGTTCGTTCAAACGCCATTTCTTTAGACACATTTTTTTTTTATAAAGGCAGAACTTGCCATCATAAATTTCTGGATCGTTTTTCAAGAAATCATTCAGTTATTTGTATTATTTGAGAAAGAATTCACTTTTCATTTTTTTATGCTTTTTTATTATTTTTGAATGTGTAGATAATTAGCAGTAAACCATATTATAATTTCCAATTGATTTTTATGTACAAAATATCTGCAGAAAGTCTTATTAGAATACAATGTTCTCTGTACAAAAATTGTACAAGACAAAGAGATCATTATGATATGATAGATTTTGTTGTACCGAAGATTAGAGAATTCCAAAAATTATAGACACAACTGGATAATTCACAGTTCCATTTAGCTATACACAGTACTTGGATGAAAACTATTACCTAGGGGCTTGTACTTAAGTAACAAGATCAGGTAAAACAAAACAAGCATTCAAGTTGTTCCTTTGAATACATTCCCCAATCACATTACGTTAGGAATATTAGCCTGCTACCTCGCAAATCCAGTCCTACTAAAAGACTAAAAATTGTCTTGTTGTCTATTTTTAGATAGACAAAGGGCAGTAATTCTTGTCTATTACCTCCCCTTGATACCACCAGGTGTTGCCAGTTTTTAGCTTCGCTGTGTCCTGAGACGCACGCAGTGCAATAGCTCTTTTTCATGTTCCTATGGACCCATCCAATGTTCATTGTGCATTTATAATGTGGATTTATCAATCTACTGCAGGTTGTGTACTTTATTTTACAATTTCTGCCAATATTTTGAGAGAATTGTCACTTGTCAGGACTTTGTCTCGTAAGACCACCATCCCACCATGCTATCATTGCCTTACACAAAGTTATTAATAGGTTAGCATACATTTGACTTTACTCACTTACTCTGTCTGCTACAGAGTTCTTTATAGTGAATTCTGAAGTGCTGCTTGATAATTATGCTTAATTTATTCCTGTTTCATGCTGTTTTGATAGAATTATTATTAACCAAGCATGCAGGATAAGTTTTAAACAGGGTCATAGGTTTCTGATATGACACTTCACCAATCTGTTAGTTACAACACAATGTTTTGCAACTTAGCAATTTCACACATTACTAGTTTCTGCTTTAGTTTATGTGTCTTGTATTGTTTTGGCATCTATCAATTAAAAGTTCTTCAGGCCACTTCAGAGCGTGGAAGTTTACCATGACTCCTGTCTTGTCTATGTTATGTATACATGGTTTCTGTTACGCAATATCTATAACATGTGGTCACGACAGTGTTTTGTTTCAGCAACCTTGTAATTTCAACATATTACTAGTTTCTACTTAGCTGTGTTTCTTGTATCAGAGCATGGTAGCCTACCATGACTCTGGTTCAGTTTATAGTATGTACACATTGTCCCTTCTCTATTTACTTTGCATTGTGCTTAAGCTAAAATAAATGACATACGTTTATGATATGACACATTTACAGGTCTGTTCATTACAGCAGTGTTTTAGCGACCAAGTAATTTCAACCCTTTACTAGATTTTGCTTTAGTTTGTTGTGTCGCTTCCACAGAATATTTATTTAATCGATCTTTATGCAATTTCAAAGCATGGAAGTCAGCCATGACTCCTGCTTTGTTATGTTATGTATACATTGTTTTTGATATAGAGTGTCTATAATATGTAGTCGGGGCTACAGAGTTAGATGGCACCGGCAGTCGCCCCGATATTACCAGCAGTCCAACCATACCAGCATGGAGACCTCTTGGCTGGAATGGGCCAACTACACAATGTTTACGGGGATCTTAGTGATAGATCCATCTGTCTAGCTGGGCAGTTGACAACATATCATTATTTCACCGGCAATTTTGATGAGAAATCTGCCCAATCAGGCACAACTTTGGAGTGGCCAGCACAGACACATGCCAGACCAACATGTATGCAGTGACGGTGCTGGAAATGTCCGCACTGCTGGACAGGCTGTAGTGCGGCAATTCTAACAGTATGAGAAAGGCCGGAGATGCCAGCAGTGCTGGAAAGGCCGACAGTGCGGGAAAGGCCGGCAATGCAGGCAATGCTGGAAAGGCTGGCAGTGCTGTCTTTACCAGCAATGCCAGATATTAGAGTACTCACGGCTTATACTCAAGGGATAGCTCATGTCTTGCACAGATACAACTGAGAGGAGTCGCTAAGACCACCGGGCATGACTTATGCTGAGCTTGAAGTCATGATGAGAACCCGATGCAGAGTAAGGGTGATGAGTCATCGATAGTCACATGTGCACCCACATCAACTCCTATCATGCAATAATACAGTGGCTGTATGAAATCGATTTGAGCTGACTAGACCTCCCTGCTCCCTTGTGGGGGGGGGCTGATCCAGGTCAGTCGTAGGGGCTTCGGGGTTTCTTCATCAACAATCTGATCACCCCTCATCACTCAGATTGGGAGATGATGCCTTTCGATAACAGAGGATATGGTCATAAAAGGCGCTGGAGCTTGTGCTAAGGACACAGTCCCCAATGAGTTACTCAAGACTTGCTTTTGGCATGCAAACAGAAGGTGTAGGCCCATCATCAACTGGAGTCTCCTCACAATATTCGAAACGGGGAAGATGATGTCATTCCGCCTCTCTGTCAGACTGGGAGAGTATGCCATTAGTCTTGGTCTGACTGATGTATACTTCCATGTCCCTATCCACCCTGTCTAGTGCTAGTTTCCACATTTACCACAACACCATTATCAACTCACCATTCTCTTCAGCCCTCATCAACACCTGGGCTTTCACTCACACTATGGACTCAACCGTCTCCCCATTCTGAGTGTCGTTGTCTACATCGACGGCAGTGTACCTATGCAGCATCTTAAAGAAACACATGGTAAGTTCTATCCTACCCCAAGGCGGAACAATTTCCCTTCTCTACTCAATCATCCAGGCCTTTTCATGAACTGGGAAATTCAGACCTCTGTACATCCCAGAATTTCACCATTTGGGCATGGACTTCTTAACCAACTGGAATCTGGCACATCCCCTTGTGTTCACACTTCCAGAATCATCGAGTCGGTTTCCATCAAGACTTGGATTTCATTGGGAAAGTTCTTGCAGCTTCTCAGCTATTATATGGCAGTGGACTTGACACTGCTCGGCCGTTTCAATATGTGGGCCTCACCAGCACACTGGCACCCCGTTTTATGTCCTCTTAATCAAGCAGTCATGATCACACCCAAACTTTGATCATTCCCACATCAGTGGGGCAATCCAGGCTGGCTGACCATTTGAATCCCACTAAAGAACCTCAGGCGGAAATAGCATAAAGTACGCCACCAATGCACATGGTGGGAGTACCCACCTGTTGCTGACCTTCATTACCATTTGTGACACCTGTGGAATGGCCTCTATGCATCAGTATCCCAGGCCATCATCAGTACCTTTCATTTCTGTAAAGATTGATCCTGGGGGCAAAACGGCCCTCTTTTGATCCAACAACACTGTGGTGGTGACCTATATCCTCAAGTGGAGGTACCAGACCACTTTTCCAGTGTTCTGATTTGGCATTTTATGTGTGTGGGTGCAACAATCTCCATATCAACATACAATTCAGACACCTTCTGGCTGCATCAGTGGCTTTGCCAAGAATTAATCCAGAAGGGGTCATGTCCTTAACACAGAATGTCCCCACCATTAGTTGGTCATCACTTGGATTCACACACACTTAAAGGATATCCAGTAATCGACCACTTGGCGACGAGTGGAATCAACAGCTACCCACCTTCGTCCCCCCAGTTCTAGACACAGCAGAATGGTCCATGAGATACACTGTCAGCCATCTGGGAGGGGTTGTGGGCCTGTGTCATCCCTCCTATGGTGCTACAATTATGGGGTCAGAATGGCAGGAGGACTGCGATAACCCCCTCTCTGAGGGCAAAAGTCCGGTATCACTGATTTATTTTTCCCAATGATAATACATCCAGGAAGATTCTAGTGAACCTTAATCGACTGCCCTCTTCTTCTACATGCTTAGCTTCTTCCAGTACAGCCTTAACAAATCGGACAATTCAAACCTTCATTGGTTTAGAGAATCATGAGAGTAACCTTCTATATCGCCCATCTGTGTGCCTCGATCCCTCAACTGGCCGACTTTCTCTGGCTCTGTTCTTGGAGAAGAAACAGTTGGATCCCAGTTATTACTAAAAGCTGCCGCCTTATGATATTGGACAAATTTGAGCATCATGGCAACATGTTTGTGTGGGATTGAGACCTATCGGATCTTTTAGATAATATTGGTCTCCTTGACCAATATCCCTTATTTATCTCCAAAGGGATCTAATCGGGGTTTTTTAACATGGCTAGATTCGAACCCCTTCAAATTTCTAGCCTACACATCACTAAAGTCACTATCATACAGACCATGTTTTTACTGATAGCTTTAGCTTCAGCACACATGGTAAGAGAGCTGCATAACCCCAAGAATTATCTTCAGTTCAGATCGGAGGCTTCAGTAGTTCTCAAGATACCACTGGGATTCGTAGCCCAGAACAGATTACCGTCTGTTGGTAGTCAACCAGTGTCCCTGCTTGCTTTCTTCCATAGCCAGGCCGAGAACAGCAACCATGCAAGATTCTGTTTGCACCCTCAGAGATCAATAATCTCAGATGCTTTCTGACATTATGGCAGATGTGACTTCATCTTTTAAGCCATGTATGTATGTATGTATATATATATATATATATATATATATATATATATATATATATATATATATATATATATATATATATACACACACACACACTATACACACACACACACACACACACACACACACACACACACACAAGTCCCAGATCAAGGGATCTCGGACTGTGTTGCTTAGGCCATTAGGACAACGGATTATCTTTCATATGGGGAATCCAGCCACTCATCTCCAGAAGGATACTTGAGGTACCCCCTCCTTCTATTACTTATTCTCCTAACATAATATGATTGGGAAACGTATTCAAAGAAGAAAGCAAATTTTTAAAGTAAATTATGTGTCTCCGAGAATACTTACCCAATCACATTACTTAAAAACCCTCCCAACCACCCCACCATGCAAGCATCCACATTAATGTCTCACTCAGCAAAAAACTAGAAACACCTGGTAGTATCAAGGGGAGTTAATTGGCAAGAGTTACTGCCCTTTGTCTATCTAAAAATAGACAATAAGACGATTTTTGTTTTTAGTAATGCTGGATTCGCGAGGTAGCAGGCTTATATTCCTAATGTAATGTGATTGGATAAATTATTCTCAGAAACATGATTTACTTCAAAATATTGCTTTTCCAAAATATAAATTTAATTAAATAAAATATAAAATCAAACAAAGTGAAAGAATTAAAATAACATACAGTCTGTGAATTCTTAGAATGTAATCTGAAGTTATACCGTCAATTTCTCACTAATCCAGAACTGTTTCAGGGTATTCCAAATGAAGGTTCTAACATGCTTATGTGCTACATTGAGAGCACCACTGAAATTAAGAGAGTTAATAATCCAAATGTTTTTACTTAAGTGTAATCTCATGAACATAGAATATCATTGAAGTCCTCGAAAGTTTTGCATAATCCAGTGTAATCAATTAAATATTCAAATCCTTGAATAAATTTTCATAATCCTCAAAGTACTGACTGTTTGAATTAAAGATTATCTACTTGCTATATCCAACAATATATTATAAATAAATTTCAAATTCCCCTCTGACTCTTACAAAGATGGCTATAAACTTGAAGAATAGAAAAAGAGGTGCATATTCTCAATGTATAGTGTCCATTTGTCCATCAAAATCAACTAAATCTGAATCACAATAATTTCTCCAACAATTAAATCTTGTTGTTTCAAAATGACTCAAACTGTCCAGTTCAGACCTTAAAATCTTATTGAACCTATCAAATGCTAGGGCATACATGATAGCTCTGTATGGAGTAATTGCACTGTGAATTCCATGGGTTGTTTATGTAGCCTCCATTCATTTTGATGTGGCATTCTTTGACCTAATTAGTTGTTGATTTGACCTTAACAATCAGCCTTGTTATGAATGAAAATCTTAAAATGAAGTGTGACGTACTTTACTATAGTGCTAACTGAATTAAAGAATTTAATATATAACCATCATCACCTCAAATGGCTTAAATAAAACCTATATTGTAAATTCAAAAGATGATACATAGATCTGTAACAAAACAATGTCAGCTTTTAACAAAACAATGTCAGCTTTAGGTAGCTACCAATAGATGCAATTTACAATTTTGCTGTAATTATTTTGGGATCCAAGTTGCAAGATGTTACAGATTATATTATTTGAAAATTGGATGCCTTTCTATTCTAACTTGAGTATAATGTATGTATAATGGAATAGTTTTATGAGATAACAATCCCAAGTATTCAACCTAATTTGTGATTTTACCTCTTTGCAGGATATTACACTACACAGCCAAGAGTTAAGAAGGATCGACTATTCCAATGAGTTTACCAAAACAACTCCACAAACAACTACCCCACTTACTCCTTTTATGCCATCATTTCCTACTAAAATACCTACACCACCCGTGCCTACTACCACACCAGAGTTAACACCCCCTCCTCCTGATAAAAATCCAACAGTGACTCCAATTTTGACTCCTCCCCCTCCTGGTAAATCCACATCTGTCACATCCAACTCCACACTCCCCACATCACCATCCATACCCACAACATCAAAATCTACACACACTACAGCACGAGCTCCTTCCATGTCATCAAAATCTACACTCAAATCCTCACCCAACTTATCAAGCTCCACCTCTAACCCTGGACAGTTAACAGCTCAAACTTCAACTCCAAGTAAGTCTCCTTGTAACATACATTAAAAATGAATTAAATAAACTTGTTATAGCAAAATATTATGTGAATAAAGAAAGTCAAAAGTATTTCTTTTCTTGGATGTAATATGTATGCAAAATGCCACCAATACCTGTTTTCTTCCACCTGTTCTATATGTTATACATCCACCATAATATTGGAATATATTATATTATGATGATGTCCATCTGTCAATAAGCTACTAATATTGTTCCTGCACAATAATTCAAGATAGTCACTGTCTACAGTTATCAAGATTTATGGATAGCTTGCACTTGGGGTAAGGAAGAATCTATTGATTTTGGGATCAAAAGGTCAGTGATCAAAGTCACTGTAACTGAAAGAAGAAATTTGGTTTCTATGCAGTAACTCTCCAGCAGCTATAATTACCAAACTTTGTGGATAGCTTGCACTTGGAGTAAGGAAGAACCATACTGATTTGGGGTCAGGAGGTCTAAGGTCACTAGCTGAAAGAAGAAAAATATCTTCACACAATAACTTTAGTTCTTCACAATATACAGTTAACAAACTTTCTGAATTGCTTGCACTTGTGATGCAGAAGATCCCTGTTGATTTGGGGATTTAAAATTTAAAAGTCAGGATCACTCTGACTGAAACAATAATTCCATTTCTGTCATATACCATTACCAGACTGTGTGGATGGCTTGCAGTTGGGTAAGGAAGAATCCTATTGATTTTACAGTCAGAAATCAGAGGTCAGAGTTACTGTAAGTGTAAGAATAAAAATGATTTTGACACAATAACATTAGTTTGCATTATTCAAATTACTTACATGTGGTAAATTCAGAACATACGTACTATCTTGTGATTCCAACATTACTACAGGAATTCAGCAGTCCAGTTGATACGATTTTTGTCAACATTTCAACCATTGCTACAAACCAATTTTTTTCCACAATAAGTTTTTACTTGATTGCTAGGGTTACACCAAATTTGCAAACATTCAGATATGATACTAGAGTTTATTTATCATTAGCATTGTAGATGACAACTGTTACATCCGAAAAATCTTCCATAATTAACATGCAAGCATTTGTAGGTACATTTAATATTTTTGTGATCAATGGGATTCATTTACAGACTGTTGGAGCTGAATTTCTACCAAAGGACTCAAGTTGGACATGCACTGAAACCTAGATTCTGGCAATTTGGTTGGATGAAATTTAAATTACCTTTCACCAATGAATTGTCTTGAGTATAGAATTAAACTGCTATACAAATTGGAGAAACCAGGACTAGAATTTTGAACAAATAATACAATATGCTAAAGCTTGATCAAAAATGTAGAAAGGGACAATTTTGACATTGTTTATGAGTATAAATTTGAATTTATCATGTATCTGTTTAAATTTATCATGTATCTGTTCAAACATATGTGAAAGAAGTTTTCGTAACTTAATCTTGTTTTAATATTAAAGGTCATACAACATGTGTACCATGTCCACAGAAAACATCATGTCCGAATGTAATTACACCTACATGTCCACCTTGCCCAAAGCTGACATTATGTCCAACATTACTACCAAAAACAGCATCAAAGATAACCTGTCCTACAGTACCAACACATTCAGGAACAGTGGGGACACCATTGCAGTCAACAGTTTCTTCCTCCACATCAACAAATTCAGTCAAGGATCCACAACATCAGCAGCAAAAGAGTGGTAGCAGCTCAGGGATAAGTGGAGGTAATGTAGGCTTTCAAGTGGCTCTATTTTTCCCCACCTTTCCTACTTTCTCTACTTTTTCATTTGCCCCCCCCTCTTTTTTTTTACTTTTCTTCAAATCAACCCTAATATCCCTATTTTACCAAAACTTGTTGCAGACATTAATTAATCCAGTGACAATTTACTAACCATCATGAAAAATTCTTTGCCTTTCAGAGGTTTATTGCAATTTTGTGCAGATTTAAGGGAAAATCTGGTGCTTTAATGTGATGAAGTTGCCTAGGCAGACTGGTCCACTGTTTGTTGTGCTTCATGAATAAAAGAGGCAGTATATCAACCTTGTCTGAACTGCAGTTTCAGGTAAAAGTTGACTGCTACAGTGGGGAACTTGTTTATTCCTGGAAAAAGAACTTTTTAGGATTAGAGGATCAGGTATATGTATAGAGATGTGAGTAGAGATATGCATATGGCAGGTGAATTGTATGATTTTGCCTAACTTTCCTCACTAATTTTCCCCGTTTTTCCCTTCTTTCAAAAATAACCAGGGATTCACTAATTTTCTAAAAGTCAGCTTGCCCCAGGCAAGCTGACTGGAAAATTGAACTTGCCCTTGGGAAAATTGAGCTTGCCCCAAAAATGGTCAGGAAGAAAATGGTTTTAGAATAGCTCGATTTTAAATGAGATAGAGAGAAAGAGAGCAATAGCGAGAAACAATTGAAACAATCAATAACAGAGTTGCATTAATTTCATCAACTACATCAAGAATAATGAAAGCTAGACTCTTTGTAATGATTAATTTATATTTGCAACTGATAGATTTGTGACACTGATTTTATCAGTATACTTCACAATTATCATCTAGTCAGCTTCAGATTACCAACATTTTGGACAAGCTGACATTTGAGAATTGAGAACACTTATTTTTATCCATTTAATTGTTTGCCAAGATGTATTTATTTATCAGTCTCCTGTTAATTACCACATAAACAATGGATCATAAACACCACTTGAGTACTGTGTTACATTTTCATTTCATCAATAATGCTTTGAATGAAATTCTGGTGGTTAATATTTAATGTTGAGTGCCTTTTATTTCCAAACACACCTATCAATGAAATTTCAGAAGTTATATCATTAACAATTAACACCTAACTCACCTAAAGACGGAGATGCATCAAAACAATCTTTATACTCCACTAGCTAATAAACTGCCCAAGACTAGGTTAAGGGACCTGAACATCAGCTAATCCTGGATACGTGCAGATATTACAATTAAAATGTAACTGATAATTTAGACAGCAATATTTATTCTTTATTTTTCAACACTGGCATCAGTTAGTAATGGAACACTAACAAACCCCAACTTAATTTTAGGGACTTGCCCATGGGAAGTTATTTGGAGATTTGAGCCTGCCTGAGCTGAATTTGAGCTTGTCCTGGGAGTTGGGCAAGTTGATTTGTAAATCCCTGAAATAACCCTATTTGATCTACAGTTTTCACAAAAGCCAGTACTTGAAAGCTTTACAATGAACAAATTTTGCTATAATGATAATAAGAAAGTACATACTAGGAAATAAAATTTAAAAACAAAGTTATTTTGGGATTTGAACATGGTACTCTTGCCTGACAGGTTGACATGCTACCACTGTACTATAACAGATGAAATTCTTTGGCCATAATGTTATTGATGCCTCTTGAAAGTTATTGAGTAGAAAAATAAAACTAATAATTCACTGCAATGAATTATCAAAATTATTTTTCTTGGAAAATTCAGATTTATGGACTAGCATATTATGTATATAAGGTATAAAACACAAAACATGGAGCTAATCTTTAGCAACAAAATAACACAAATATTATCGTAATTCATCCCCCATTAGTGCCTCC
The DNA here is from genome assembly GCA_016617855.1 of Megalonaias nervosa. Lineage (NCBI taxonomy): Eukaryota > Metazoa > Mollusca > Bivalvia > Unionida > Unionidae > Megalonaias > Megalonaias nervosa. The sequence goes on along the minus strand of JAECUM010008130.1, from coordinate 8,886 downwards.
TTTAGGAACAATCAATAATTGAAATATATAAACCTTGAAAAAAGAACTGTATTTACTGTAATAAAAATATGCTCCTAAGCCATTCATCATCAAGAATTTTTGCAAAAATTTAACATTATCATAGCAAAATAAAATGTCAAGGATTAGCAGAATGGTAACAGTCACTTTATACCTATGTAGTCCCAAGTCATATCCACGGAGCATGAGTAGTAAATAAATTTAAAAACTCATTACTGATATGGGCAAGCAATTTTCCATCCAGGGTTATTAATTGTCTTCCTCAAATATGTTTTCTGGTATAATGCATTAGTAGTATATCCACAACCAGACAATTCCAGTCCCCCAACCCCTGCTAAAAAAGACATTACACAATTCTTTTGGCTTGTTTTAGCAACAGAAGTGCTAAAAATTAATCTGTTTGCCACTATCATCTGTTACTTTTTCCACTCCTGCATGGAAGTACACTCTTTCTTGAAGCCTTGCAAATACCAGATTTATTTATGCTATTTCAACAGATGATGAATTTTTTTATTCTCTCACAGGGAAGTATGCTCTAGCTATTTTGCAATTTCTTACTCTATCTTCACCATAAACGAATATTTTGCACATCATTTGTTTTATAACCTTGTCATAAGATAAGCATATGGGTGCCATTTTAATAGTTTGCCCCATGGTCTGTAGTACTTTCAATTCAGCTTAGTACTTGACCTTTTTTAGAAATTCTGTTAAGTAATTGTTCTAATACTACACTGTGTAAGGTTATGTATATAATTTTCACTGGTATTTGGGGAGTCATATATACTCCATATGCTAAATTTAATATGACAATTCAGTATTTCATTGGGGGCAAAATATGACTTGAAACATTTTCAGACAATTTCTATCTTACCAACTCATTCAAAATTAACTGAGAAGTATGTGCACAAGTCATTTATGACTTAGCTCAATAACCACAAACTTATCTATGGTAGCCAATCTGGTTTTAGGCACAATTGTTCCTGTGAAATGGCACTTATATCAGTGGTGGACATGTGGCTGCTGGCTTTAGATGAAGAAAAGTTAGTTAAAGAGTGTTAGGGTTGAATCTACCAATGTAGTGTAACAGCTCACAAATTGTTTACCTTATACTTGAATGACAGAGTTCAAAAAGTGACTTTAAACCAACATGTATCTGAAAGTAAAAGAATAATCTGTGGTGTGCCACAAGGATCTATACTCTGACCATTTTTATTTATTTTCATAAACAATCTTCCTCTACAGATGGAAGTACAGTATCATCAGCTGATGCTACTACTTTCACTGATGAACACAGCTGAAAATTATTAAATTGTAGAAGTATATATTCCATACTGCGTGAATTATAGTCACCTTGTTAAATTGTAGAAGTATAGTGGATGCTGTCAACAATTTCTTTTTTCACTGGCAGTGATTATCTGTGGCTGCAGCAGTACAGTGCGAAGGATTTAATTGTTAGTCATCTCCACTCCCTCACTCTGACTTTTGTAGACGGGGCCCCGAGTGGCCGAGTGGTCTAAAGCGCTGACCGTTACGGATCACTGCCATCTCACCTCTGTCTGCGTGAGTTCGAGTCCAGGCTCGGCTAACGTGGGTACGTGAGAAAGCCTGCCAGTAGCTTCTCGTGAGTCGGTGGTTCTTCCCGGGATTTTCCAGGGTTCTTCCTCGACCATTAATACTGGCTGCCATGTATAGCCTATCTTGTGCTGAAAAATGGCGTTAAACCCTATAACAACAACAACAACAACAACTTTTGTAGATAAAATTTCCTTTGCACAAGGAAATTGCACTATTTCTTCATTATTATTCACTTCCAGTTTAAGTGAAGACATGAAATTGGTGATGTTTTAAAAACATTCATGCAGTGCAAAACAAAGGGCATGGTAACTACTCCCACACTTGGACTTTTGTACATAACATTTCCTTTGCATAACTGGAGTAGCCTGCATGAAATGACCTTAAAAGTTTTAATATAATCACTGACACCTAACAGGTAGTCTGTTTGGAAGTACTTTTTATATCTTATCAAGGGTGAGGAATATGAACAGATGATAAGGTTATGTCTGTCTGTACTCTGCTTACCAGAAAGACAGTATGTCACATTATATAAAATGGTACCACCCGACTACTAACAGACCTTCTAAAGACGAAAAGACCATCAAATTTGATATGTATATAGGCTGTGCATCATGAATTTATCAATGTGCATTAGAAGTGTGTTATTTCACCCGTACACCCAACTATACAGGCTTTCACTGCAAAATGATAAGGCACTTCTAGGCTAAAGTGGTGAATGCTGCTGTTTATGAGAGTTTAAGCAAAAGCTGTTCGAACCATCCAGAGATTGAAACCGAATCAAGTAAAGGAGTAATAATAGCTTCTAATATTTAGATTCAATGATTATTAGTGACTTTTTTTAAGCAATTGAACATCAGGCACTAATCTTTGACTATAGTTACAGTTGGAAGCTATCCACTCAACATTCAAGAGATCTGGTATTATAACTGGTGTTAACTATGTTAATAGATATTGCCATAATTAATACAGTGGATTTATGATAATACTAAGTTAGTGTAAGTGAAATTTAATGTGCACATTATCAGCTATCATGAGAATTTTGGAAACCAGTGTTCAAAACAAAGGGGACCACTCCAGTGGCCTAGTGGTTAGAGCGTCCGCCCCGGTTTTGGGTTCAAACCCGGCTGAGTCTTACCACAGACTTCTAAAAATGGTACTAACAGCTGCCTTGCTAGGCACTCAGCATTCAGATGTTCATGTTAGGACTGGTTAGCCTGGTGTCAGGATAAACATGTCTGCGGCATGATGCCCCAGTGCTTGATATCACTTTAAACTGCCACACTGCAGACATCGTAGCAATATGACTGAAAAATTGTTAAAGCTACATTGAAAATCTAAATCACACACACACACATACACAACAAAGGATTTTAGGTAATCCAAGATGGCTACCTAAGTGGATTAAGTTGAACTTCAGCTGCTATCTGAACTTCAGATGATATATCATTTACTGCACTGGCACAGAATAGAAGAAATCCATCAATATTAACATCAGTATATGAATATCTGGATTCAAAATGGAGGATCTCTGTTCTTGTGTTTCATTTTACATTCAGCCCAATTCTGTTTGAAATACGATAAAAGATCCGAAAGATTTAACACTTTGTGTTTAAATTTTAGCATGGAAGACTCTTTAAATATGTTGTGTTTGATTCAAGATACCTCACTAGAAGGCAGCAGCTTCTCAGGATTCTCTAAAAGTGAAATTTACACTACTCCCACAAAACAATTGTCAAATGTTGATGATGATGATTACAGTCTAAAGTACAACAAAAACTCTGTAACTGTTTGTAATATGAAGCTTATATCAGAATGGCATAACAAGCTGACCTCAAGATATGGTCAAGGAACTGATAACAAGAATAATGACTTGATCTTCAAAATTCTGAATTCACCAGAAAATCTGCAGTCCTACAAAGTTACAGTGACCCTTTATAGTTCCACAAATACTTGACTTATTCAGGAGCCTAACTGTCAAGAATGAATAGAAACTAATTTTCATCTCCTTGCTGGAGAAATTTATTCTGAAACAAGTTATCATGGAAACAATCAGAATATTTTTGCATGCCAGTAGCACCCCAAACCAACCTTTGCTAACCTCTTCTGGGTCTACTATTCATTTAACAGAGGGTCATGTACAGCTTTCCCCTATTGGGAAATTAGACACAGAAATAAGTACTGTTACACCAATTAACTCTGGTGAAATTTGCCATTGATCTTCCACCCTTCAGGAACCAGAAACTGAAAACCACAGTGGTGAGGAAAATTCAGTTGAGCTAGTTAGGGAAAGCAATATTAATGAATTGCTCCCCAAGGCCATCACAAAGAATGATGCTCAGTCAGATAGAGTTTCTGAAATGTAGGGTGAAAGACATGACAGCCCTAATAAGGCAAAACAAATTGCTACAATAGGAACTTGCAAAAATGACAGCAAAGTCAATAAACTATCAAAGGAATGTGAGTCTTTAAAAACCAAACAGGAGTCCGCAAGGAATAAACATGAAAAACATCTATCAGATTTCAAGACTAAATTTATGAGCCTTGAAAAAAACAAATAAAACCATCAGATGCGACTTAAGTAAGACATCAAGCCACTGCCTTATTCTGGAAGAGGACAACACAAAAATAAAAGAGAAAGTAACACAATTAAATAAAGACAAAGATTCACTTATGTCAGAAATTATGCAGCTCAAATATGGATTTGTTACTTCAAACAACATGCATCCTGACATTTTAACAGCAGTGCAGTTAGACACAAATCTGAAAACAGAAATTGTCAATACTCTCAAAGAAGAATCACAAAAGCACATGAGTGAAATAAGTCAGCTTATGAAATTAAAAGAAAATACCCAGAAAGAAAATCATAATTCCAAACCCACCCAGAATATAGGGAAAACCCCTACAGTTCCTTAAGCTACAGTGGAAAACTCTCTACCACACAATGTCATGAACAGCAATAAAGTGTTTTCATATCTCAGACATAACACCTTTAGATTTTGTGATACTCTGGATTCTACCAAAGAAGAGAAGAAAACATCAAAGAACATGATAATTCCAGAAAAGACACTCTCATAATTGGAGACTCCATTATTAAATATGTAAATGAAAGAGGTCTGAAACCTTGGGTTCAAGTTAAGTGCTTACCTGGGGCAGAAACTGGTCATATATTTGATGCCATGAGAAATTTACCTTTCTCAGTTTTACACCATTATAATCAGTGTTGGTGGCAATGATGTAAGTAACAATGTTCACTCTGACCAGATTGAAACCAACTTTTATAACACCCTAAACAACATATACCTGGAAAATCCTAATTGCTCAGTCTTTTTATGCAGTGCATGCCCAAGAATTGGCACAGACATTTGTGAGTTGAATGCTCTAATTGAACATCTGTGTCAGGAGTGGAAATGATAGACGCTGAACATGGATTCATGACCAAGTCTGGATTAGTTCTGGAACACTTAATGGCAAAAGACAAAATTCATCTAAATAAGAAGGGTTTATCCCACTTTCTCAATGCAGTCAATGAGATTTTGCCAATACTAAAGGACAGCTATGATGCCTCTAAAAGGCATAGAAACATAGATCACAAACATAATTGGGACCATGCAAACTGTTCATACCATCATCAGAAATCAAGGAGATGTTTCTACTGTTTTGAACGAGGGCATAATGTACAGTCATGCAGACACACAAGCAAAATACAGTGTCATGACTGTCTACAGTATGGGCATAAGGCATAACACTGTGAAATGTTCCATTCATATATGCAGTATTAGGAAAATGGCAGTGAAGATGGGCCCATAAGTTTAACAACCAAACACATTTTTCCAGAAACTTCAAAACATCCTATAAGATCTACTAAGTGTAATTCTCCCTGTGATGACAGAAGACAAACTACAGATACCCCCAATGAGTGATGACAGAAAACAAACTACAGATACCCCAGTGAGTGATGGAATTACCTCTGGTGCAATCCCATTAAGTGCCTCAATCAATGAAAGTAACCATAATATTGTAACTGCTACTGACATAACTGTTGAATGTGCTCATTTCAAGACTCATTGAAAAATCTTCTGAAACAAACAGTTGATAGTCATGATTTAGGACACTGTATAAAAGAAAATTTAGAGGAATATCATGGTTCATATATTGATAGGGAAAATATTAATTCAGATATTCCATATCATTCATCTCAAAACCATCAAAACTTAGAATTCTCTCAAAATCAGTGGCATAAGCAAAAGGTCTCAAAATTTGCCATCTGAACATCCATTATCTTTTTCCAAAATTAGATGTAATTAAATTACTACTTTCAGGAAATAATTCAGTAATAGATATTTTTGGTTTCAGTGAAACCTTCTTACATGAACTTATTCATCATTATGAACTTAAAATTCCTAACTACAGTTTCAAAGAAAAGACAGACTTTTCCAAAAGGGTGGTGGACTTTCTTGTTTACATTAAGGATGGCATTTCTTTCAGTTGTCAATATGATCTTGAGGAAATTTGGTATGGAAATAATTTGGCTAGAAATGAGAAGTAATGTCCCAAAACCATTTGCATTAGGCTGTGTATATAGACCACCGAACACTGACAATACTTGGTATACCATGTTTCAAATAAGCTTGAAAAGTTTATATAGAAAACAAAGAAGTCTGTTTATTGGGTGACTTCAATTACAGTTTGCTTTATGAACCCAATCAAAGCTGGACAAAAATCATGAATTTCCTGAATTATCAACAACTAGTTCATGTACCTACTAGGATAACAGAGGTATCTGAAACACTAATTGATCATATTTATACTAACAATGCTGATAATATCACAGAAGTTGCAGTTCCCCAATATTCCATAAGTGATCATTATCCTATATGCTGTACACAAAAATTAAGTCAAAAAAATAAAACTTATCATCACAAATATATAAAGTATCAAATAATGAAAAGATTCAATTCACAAATTTTTCTTAAGGAACTGAAAGTCAGTAATTGAATGTTTTAATAACCCTTTAAATGCTCTTGACATCTGAATAGATATGTTTACTGACACCCTGAACACTCATGTTCCTATTAATTTCAAGAGAGTCAAGCAACAAAACCAAACAAAATTGGATTACAAATGATATACTGAATGCTATTAAGACAAGGGATAGATTTCATAAATTGGAAGATACTGACAATTACAGATTATGGAGAAACAGTCAAGTCAGTGATTCAAAAGGCAAAGAAAACTTATTATTCCACTGAAATATCAGATAGTATTACAAAAAAGAATCCTAGAAAACTCTGGAAAACCTTCAGTGGCTTGATAGGCAAATCTGTCAATAACCTGCCATTAACATGTACTGTATTAGTTAGGAATATGGTGATATTAAACAAGAACCTTTTGAAATTGCAAATGCACTCAATGATTACTTTGTGAATATAAACAAAATAATACTTGTGGATATCATAGCTCATAAAATATTCTCCAGTGATGAATTAAACGAACATATTTCTTCAAAACTTTGCAAAGAAGAGTTCTTCAAAATACCTAAAATAAGCCTTGAATTGATTTTAAATGAATTAGACCAACTTGATGTCAGAACAGCAACAGGTCTAGATAATATAAGTGCTAAATTCCTAAAACTCTCATCTCAATTGATTGCACCTTCACTTGTGTATATCTTCAGTCTAAGTATTTCCACAGGTATTATTCCAAACAGGCTAAAACTAGAAAAAGTAACTCCAATACATAAGAAGGGAGATCTTTCTGATATGAACAACCATAGACCTATATCAATTTTATCATCACTTTTCAAAGATATTAGAAAGACATGTTTGTAATGAATTTAAAATGACCTGGAATCATTTAACTTGCTACATTCACAACAGTCAGGCTTCTGTGAAGGAGATTCATGCCAGACTACACTAACTAGAATGGTGGATGATTGGTTAACAGCAATAGATCAAGGTAACCTTGTAGGCACAATGTTTCTTGACCTTAGAAAGGCTTTTGACCATGTAAATCACAAAATCGTGCTGCAAAAGCTCAGCATATATCAAGTTAACCATAAAAGCTTAACTTGGTTTCGATCCTGTCTTGAAGACAGACAACAAGTTTCTATTTTAAATAAACTTTCAGATAAGAAACTGATAAAGTCAGGTGTTCCACAAGGATCAGTTTTTGGACCATTACTCTTTCTGCTGTACATCAATGATTTACCATATCACATTGAGCTACTCACCACCAGCATGCTCATAGATGATATGACATTATATAACATTGGATCAATAGGGCATGAGATCAGCATGAAATTAAATAAAGATTTGGTAAAAATAGATAACTGGTGTAAACACAATGGTATGAAGATAAATGTAGCCAAATCAAAAGCCATGATCATAGGTAGTCAAGTAAGAGTAAAAGCTGAGAAAAATTATTTCAAAGTAATGATAAAAGGAATGGATATACAACAGTCTGAAAATGAAAAACTACTTGGCATCATGATAGACAATATCATGCTGGAAAATAGTTGGTAAGGTCATTAAAAGAGTTAATTCACTGCTTTATCTATTGAACAGAATAAAATCTTATCTCCCTTAAGAACAGAAAGATATTTTACAATTTATATGTCATGCCACACCTAGAATATTGTTGTTCTGTCTGAGGTAATAGTAGTACAGAAAACCAGCAAAGATTACTGAAATTTCCAAAAAGAGTCATTCTTGGTGCTGATTTCGATACAGCATCAATAAATCTTTTTAAAACCCTAAAGTGGCTTCCATTTCAGCAGAGAACTAAATTTCAGAAGGGTTTTCAAGCCTATAAATACTTACATGGTTTGGCTTCTGATTATCTTAAGTGTAATTTTAAATTTGTTAAAAATATACATATTTATGAACTAAGATTCATCCCAAACAACAAGTTACATTTACCTAAACTAAATTCTGAGTTTTATACAAAGTTTTGCTTTTTCTGGAGCGAAACTATGGAATTCCATGCAACCTTATATAAGTCAGCTGACTCATGCCAGGCTTTTAAAAAGCTTCTTTGTCAACATTTAAAGAAACAATTATTTGTATGATTTTGTTTAATTCAGTACTACTACTATTTTGCAACATTGTTAACATGTACTCACCTACAATGTTTTACACATGTTCACTTCTACTATTTGTATGAATCCTGTAGGTACTCATCCTTGAAGCCTTGTACATATTTTATTGTAGCAGTAGATAAATTGTCTAGTTTTTAACAGAATTTGTTGTCTAAAGACACCTCATCTTGTAAAAATTGTGCATTTTATATATATAT